>JANHZT010003228.1:79773-91774 GCA_032468215.1 Stegonotus admiraltiensis | reverse complement strand
GAGTTTTAAATCTGGGAAATAGTGATTATATATCTGTACATTGATTATAATTTTATATTTGCTTCCTTTTTCTCATTATACACCGCCCTGAGTCCTATGGGAGAATGGCGGCATAAAAATCAAATAAATAAATAAATAAATAAATAAATATTAATGCCAGCTGCTTTCCAACGGTACTATTCTGATGGTTCAGCTGCATTGAACTACTTCTGCTTGATCCCAATCAATTCTTTTGGGGGGAATTTTGTTAAGAAGATGGTAGAGTGTCAGATTTAGAGGATCCTGAGTGAAGAAGATTATTTAGATATCTTCCTGTCTGGTTGCAGATCTAGGCAAGGGAGGGAAACTGTACTGGCCACTCTTGTGAGGATCCAGAGTAGAATCTGACTAGAGCAAATGTGAGCTTTTGATCCTACCAGGCTTTCTGTGGCATTTATATACCACTGATCATGCTATTCTGGAGTGCTTATTCCAATCTATTGAGGATTGGATGTTAGAGGCACTGTATTATGGTTTTGTTCTTTCCTAAGCAGGAGGTTGTTGTAAGTAATGGAGGTGGGGATGAGATGGAATGAGAAGTTAAGTTACTGGCCATGTGTGGAGTATCTCAAAGCTTGGTCTTTCTTCTTATCCTATTGGACATCTGTAAGAAAGTGTTGAGAATTATCATCTATTAATTTGGAGTAAACCATCATTAATATGCTGATGATATCCTGCTAAATACCTCCAAAGAGATGTAGTGGAGGTTCCAACTTGGCATTTGGAGGAGTGAGGGACTGGATGGGATAAAAGAAGTTCAAACTGAATTTCAGAAACATAAACAGGCTGCTTATCCTCAAAATATATTAGCAGATGACTTAATCTGGGTGATACCTATACAGGAGGCAGCAGATAATATGCATCAGCTATCACATGACTTATATGCTCTATTTGGCTTCCAGTCTGCCCTTCCTTTTGCAACACACATAATCCTGTTTGATTTGTTGAGGATTCCCCCCTCATATGAAGGTGGACAGTTACAGTAGGTTCAGAAACAAGCCTTATGGAACACATAGCCCCTCAAATTTAGTCTAATCTCTATTTTTAACTTTGGGAAAGCAGTTAAGACAGTGGTTTTGTTGCATCTTTGGTACATAAAGGATGATATATTAGAACTGATTGCTTTGTTGTTTGGGTTTAAGTGAGCTTTTATTAGTTATGTTGTATTCCTTTTATTATTATCTTTTATTTTAGGAACTGTATTTGTGAGCTGCTAAGAATCCCTGATTATTGTGGCATACAGTATTTGGTAAAATAAACAGCAATACAGTATTGCAAGATGGTTTAGAAGTAACTTGCATTGTAAAAGTGAGATGCAACAACTTTAAACTCACATCGTTTTGCACCAGAACAAATTTTAAGGTGTGAGACATATGTTAAATATACAGAAGGCTAATTCAAGAATCCAAAGCACAGCTATAAAGATTTTCTTCCCCTACCATTTTGAATTCATTGTATTTTACTAGGTTAACATAATGAAAATGGTGCACTCTACGTTATTAACTCAGATCATAGTTCACAGTTCATTTTTCTATGGATGGGCTATGGGATCTCTCTAGTTCAAAAACATAGAATTCTTTATCTTATATCTTCCCAACTGAACCATTTTTATAATAAAATGGTATTTAATTGTGTCCAATTCTTGGAAACTGCCTGGACAGTCCCTGCAGTTTCTTGCCAAGTTTTTTCGGAAGTGATTTGCCACTGCCTCCTTCATGGGTTGAGACAAAGTGACTGGCCAAGGTCACCCAGTTGGATTTGTGCCTAACTTATGGTCTCCTGGTTTCTAGCCTGATGCCTTAACCAATATTCCAAACTGACTCTCCAGCCATATTTTGCTATTGGCAAATGACACAATCTAACTAACCATAGTAAATCTCAGAAGCCAAACAATGCTGGCTATACTTGGATCAGACATCTTGTAAAATTGTTTGGTAATTTGAAAAACATATTGACTGGATTAAAATAATGGCAAACCCACTTACAAAACACCTCCAAGAACTGCATGGACTCAATCATTAAGAATCAAATTAGACTTGAAATTATCTTTTAGTAGATTATGGTTAATTCTGCAAATTTCATTACAAAAAAATTATCAGCTTCAATACTGCTTGGTCAGCTTAATAAATTTTAGAAATGTTTTAGAAAAAAGATTAAGAATTTCCTAATATTTTGTTTTAAATTATATATAAAATGTGAATGTGTGAAAAAATATTCACATTTGAAAATGAATCAAGAAATAAGGTAGACTAATGTGAAACAATAGAAAGCCAAAGAGACACACACAAAAATGTGGTTTCTGGAAATCCATGAATATATTTAAGGATCAAAAGCAGTTGAAATTACTGATTGTAACAGTATTACAGATTCAGACTAAAGAAGAAGGGTTTCTTCCACAGAAGAGGAATAAAACCCAAGCTGTCCCTTTTAACTAGAAATGGTAAAGTTAAAAGTTTTCTGATGGCTCCATCTTTAGTGACCAAGAAAACTATCCTAGTCTAGATTTCATACTGAAAATGAGATGGTGCACAAATGCAACTCAAAGTACCACTAGTAATTAACCAGAGCTTTGTCTAGTAACCAATGACTGAGAAACAATGTACACTTATCAGTTCTGAAAAAAATAGTCTGTAATTTAGGGGGGAAAAAACACATCACCACAGTCCACACATTAGGGGTAGGTCATGTATAATTAACCACTGCACCCACAAGTACAAAAAGTCTTCTACATAGAAACAGTCTCTTAGGATGAGAAGATATCTACACTAGAAATATGGATAGCCTTCCTATTATAATTCTATAGGTAGGATTTATAAAAATAGTACCCTTTTCCTATAATTTTCATTTTACTTTTCCTCAGAGTCAAAATTATATTATGCAGATGCCAATTAAAAACAATATAGGTAGTCCTCAACTTACAACAGTTCATGTAGTGATGGTTCAAAGTTACAACAGCACTGAAAAAAAGTGATTTATGACTGTCTTTCACACTTGCAACCATTGCAGCATCTCCATCGTCACGTGATCAAAATTCGGACGCTTGGCAACTGATTCATATTTATGATGGTCGCAGTGTCTTCAGGGTCATGTGATCCCCTTTTGTGACCTTCTGATAAGCAAACTCAATGGGGAAGCCAGATTCACTTAACAACCATGATACTAACTTAACAACTGCAGAGATTCACTTTTACAACTGTGGCAAGAAAGGTCGTAAAATTCACTTAACCAGTGTTTCACTTAGCAACAAAAATGTTGGGCTCAATTGTGGTTGTTAGTCGAGGACTTCCTGTAGACTTTCTAGAGCAGTCTTCCCATAACCTGATGATCCCCAAGCACCATGAATGCCACTTCCAATAATTAACATGCATAGAATGAACCATAGAATGGAAAGTTTGCTGTGTATTCCAAAACTATTTTTGAAGTATATTTGCCTACCATAATGTGTCTGGATTTTTAACAGAAAGCAAAATGTTAAGCCTCCACAGAAGATAAGTGCATGAATTGGACTTCTCCGCTGGTAAGAAGCACTGGTAAGGATAATGAAAGCACCATCTGTCACCCAGGAAGAATGATCAGTGAAGAAGTGGTTGCTCCAAAAAAAAAATTCATCTCTTTCCTTCTGGCTCTATGTCTATTAGAATCTGAAGCTGTGGACAGATACCATCTTATGTTTTAATTTCTGCACAACAATCTTAGGAATTTAAGAAATGCTAAATAATAAATATCCCAAACTGGCAATGTAATGAGATTTCTTCCCCTTGTCTACAACATCTTATATTGGCAGTACAAGAAGCAATCAGCTAAATCAGTTTCAACCCTTCCAGGGAAGAAGTGATGACCAGCAAATACCAGTTAAAAAAGCATTGGGACAATTCTGGCATTTCAAGTTCTACGTAGTAACTGAGAATGAATCTTTTTGCATCATTAAAATCAAACTAGCAGACTCCCTATTATTTCAGCTTGGAGAATGGTCATAAATCAACAGCCATGTATGAGGCAAGTATATATTTTTTAACAAAATGATTCAGACTGCAGCTGAGGTTGTCTGAGCAAGTCCAACATTTAAAAAAAAAACCTACACAAATGCAAAATTCAAAAAATACTTTTTTCTAGCAGTTAAATAGAGGGTGGAGGTAGAGATCCTCAGTATATAATCTAATATAATTAAATAAAAGAAATTTTCTCATTGGATACCATAAGGAGAGCTCACTGATTAAGATCTTTATCTACACCTCTGATAAGATGCACTGGAAAAAAGGTGCAAGACAAGCTTGTTGTGAATTGTATTTATATCTGTTTGGCATGCTTATGTCTGACATTCTGCTGCAAGTCAGACCCAACCCCTGAAGAAGCTGTTTAAACAAGCTTAACATTAAGCTTCAGAGCCTCAGAATGAAAGCTTTGTTCTTGTACAAGAGATCTACAAGGTATGCATTTTTGCTGAAATGAACTGACACTGTACTTTAATCACAGACAGAACACCAACTTGTTATGACACAAATTTGGGTGGGGAAATAAAGGCCATTCTCACCTTTTCTCTTTATTTTTTTTAATAAACAAGTGCCTTTTGTCGATACATTTAAAACCATCTGTCCAGTAAAAAAAGTGTCTGAGTTGCATTAATTTTAAAATACCATGTTATTTTAAATACAGTAAACTTCAGTAAAAAATATTCAGCAAGAGTACTCAAAAGAAATCAATAGTTTAAAATTAAATCATCACATGACTAAAATCAGCTACAAGGCACTGTGGAATACCTGGATAAAATATCCTTCACAATGCCAAACATATTGCTGCACAATAAGCCTTTTTCAGGAGTGGAATTTAGTTGTGACAGAATGCATTCTTTTTCTGGTTGCCAAGTATTAAGCTTCAGATGGCAAGAGGACCTTAAAAACCTTCATATTCTTCCATGTCCAAGATTTAGTAATGTTACTATGACTGGGAACTAGAACAAATTTAAATAAATACTACAAGTTGGTGTCAACCAGAGTACACATCTTCTGCTTTCTAATGCTAGATAAACGCAAATACATCTGAGAATAAAGTACCACTGTGTTTAAAAGGGCTTACCCACAATTACTTGATATAAGGTTGCATCTTTAGGGGTCTTTAAAATGACTCCTGCAGGCTCAAATAAACAGAAATAGGTTTCATTTAAGAGCAGGTACATCTATCTTTTCAGCTCCTCTTCACAGACCTCCACCCTCACATCCCCTCCTAATCACATCCCCTAATTAGACTTGTGTAGCTGTGTGAAACAAGTGAACCACAGCTTGCTACAACGTATCTATTCATTTGAATAACTCCAGGCATCTTCATTTTAGGACTACATAATTTGTCTACTGGAATATTACTGTTGTATTTTAGCTGTTCTTTAAATATTTGCCTGTTAATATTTAAGCAACATTCTAAGCTATTAACTGCATCTGGCAGCAAATCTCCAATAAAAGCTCATGAGAGGAAGTCAAGTTAAATGCAGCCCACTCAGCATTTATATTAGAGACGTAAAACATTCTGTGATTAAAGCTTATAAAAATGAAGGATGAAATTAACTTAGCAGTACCCAATATCTATAAAGACAGAACTGTGAAGAATGGGACATGAAAAGCAAAAGCATATCCTTTCAATCTGGATTCTGAATGTTCTGAATACTTCTGAATTGTAGAGTTATATGCACCTGTTAGCTTTCAGAGCTAATAGTGTGAATTACATTAATCCCTTATCTTGAAATAACTTTTAGATTTCCCCTTTTTAAATTTAAAGCCAATGTACAAACAGATTAATGTAGCTTTATATTGTACAAAGTTTCACACAGCATTCTTCATCTTATTTTTTAAACTGAAAAGCATCTATTGGAATCTAAAATCAGTAGAAACAGGATTTCTGCATACACACACACACAATCAGTCAGAAGAAAATACAACACAGAACAATGTTAAAACATTACTAACTTTTCTATACATATTCTGTCAACAGTAAAACTTCAATAATTTTTTGCTTATACTTAACACATTCATGGATAAGCAAGAATGTTAGATTCCAAAATGCAAACCGAATTTTGAGGGTGTCTTATCTGCGGACCATAGTTCAGATTTTTAAAGCCCATCACAGCCTTAAAAATGCAATTTTGTAAATGATGATGTAACAGTTTGAAGTTTCCTGCCTGCCATTGTGGTTAAAAAATCAAGAATCAGTTTATATGCGAGTGAAACATATTTCATGGTATTTCAGTTGAAATTCTGAGGATTGGCTTATCTGTGGATGGTCTGATTCACAGTTACGTATGTAAACTTTTGGATGATTAAATCATTTTCTTTAAAATAAATATTACCAAGTATTCCAAGCTTAATAACAGGTATTGCTTTTCTTGATTGTAATATTATTGCGTCTTAATCCCAGCAGAATCACTATAGGGCTGCCATCTCAGTTTTCATTGCCTTTCAATAGGCTTCTTTTAGCTGGTCTCATAGAAGGTACCCCTTTATTATCTGCCTTCTTGACATGCAAGAACGCAGAATCAACGCTGATAATAAACCCACTTGATTTATGCAGAAGTAATCAAATTCTGTACTGTCAGTGCCTGAATATTGTAAGATGTTTTAATTGAGATCACTTGCAAAAGCAGTTTCCCACCAAAGCCTTTATTCACAATAGTGCACAGACTGCCCAGTTGCCAGAAACGAGGAAATAGAATTTTACCTGTCAAGCTGAATTATTGTTGTTTTTAAAGTATCAATGCTTTTTGGGACAGTGCACTTAGCCTCCATTTAAATGGTACCTTTCTTGGAAAGGTATAAAGCATAAATTATGTTGTATTGAAAACCAATCTGAGCTATGTACATCCATGTTCTAAGAATTACTAAGATTACAATATACTGTTTTAATTTGTTCTTTAACAAATGAGTAGATTTTTCATCATAAAGCTTCCTCAATCATATGATGAGGAAACATCATGTGAAATCAAACTGAGGAAACATCAACCTGAACTATATTTTGTACATTGAGATTATTTAAATTTACACTTTTAAAAAACCTTACACATCCAGTGCAACCAGAACAAGTTTAAAAAGTGCCCTTCTCTGCGAGGAACAAAAAGCACATTCTGCCTGTAAACAGACAAGAATAAGCTTTCATAGTTCTTGCTGTTTGCTATACATCCTGTAAATATCTTTCACTTACTGATACCCTTTACCTGTAACTGGGCAGAATTAGTTCCTTCCTTGATCTCATTCACTGATAAATACATCAAACTCTGTTTGCATAGTTTATACTCCTGCATAGTCATTACAGAAACACATGCACACTTTATCAAGAAACATTATAAAAATAAGCAGCAGCATTTCCTGGAAATAGTAATCATCTACCCAAACAAAGCCATCAAAGAATAATCAAGTCAATTTCCCCATTCCTGTTTATTTTTCTGAACAAGCATAAATTACAAGGAAATCAATATAAGCTTTTCAGAGGAGTCTAAAATATCAAAGACAAAAGCTTCTTCATCTACATGAGGATTTTCATAGACAGCTATTTAACTATAAATGCACCCATAATTTTCCAAAATTCACTTTCATCTGTTGTTGGGCACCTATCTGTAATTAAAGTTAAAAATTAAAAATTATTTGATATCCTATCTATAAGAATTGAGTATCTTAGCTCTAGTTCTCCTTAGAAAGAGAACATTCACTATCTCTGCCATTCTTGCTACTGAAGGAATTAAATACCATAAAATAAAAAAGAAAAATCTTTACCTTCCATGTTAGATAGCTACAACTACTGTCACTATCCCCAAAATCTTATTATGAATATCTTGTAGTCTGAATTTATTACATCATATATTCTTATCACTTTTAGCTTTTTTCAAAAAAATATTTGCTAGCAATTCATCTTTAAGAGACAAGATAGCATAATAATAATTTGTTTACCAAGCTCACAAGAACTGCTACCCATATTAAACAAGCATTTCAGGATGAAATCCTAAACATTTTAAGACTAACTGAATTTGTATCTGTTATATAGCTAATCTATTTGTGGCTGACCCTCTTGCTGATTTTATTGATTTTTTTTTAAACTACTGGTTATTTTGACATATTTGTAAGAAAAGCAGATTTCAATTTAAAAAAATAACATTAGAAGTCTGATTTTGACTTTGTACTATGTGTCAACGGTGGCCTATGGAAAAAAAATGTTAAACTATGTCTTAGGATGATGTATGAACCCAGGTACTGAATTTGGTAGAACCAACATATTCAAGACTGCAATTTGATTGTTTTTAAACAATTTTAGATAATATAAATTTATTTATTTTTTAAAATGGCATTATTCTTTTCATAAGAGGTAGTCCTCATGAAGCAATCACTAAGTGAAAATCATGTGACTGATTTTACTTGTTTTTCTTTGCTTCTTGTTACTTCCTTCTGAACTGGGGTTCTTTTTGTGTGTGTGCACACCTTGGTATGGGGTAAATAACCAAGTGAAAATAATGCTGTGAAGATGCACTGGTAGGGGAACAGACCTTCCCCAGTCCTAAGCGTAAGCATGCAAAAGTGGTTCAGTTTAAAAGTGCATTTCCACAACACCCAGTCATATGCCCATATAAAGCATAAATGCAATAATTCCTATATATTCTCAGTACACTGTAAAGAAGGCATCAGTTTTAAATCTTCTGTTAGTCACACTGACTAACAAAAATTATTTACCTCCCCCCCCCCTTTGAATTAACCTATCCAATTTGCTGGTCCTCATTTTGCACAGTGTGAGGTAGCATCTCTTTTTTTGCCTGGACTGAAACTTCCATCCTCAATTTCCTTGATAATCCCAGCATGTCCATGAGAGTGTATTTTCTTCCCATTCATTTTCTATACTCCACTTATAAATCATGTTTACTTTTGTTACTGGAAAATTGGTTAAATGCTTTGATTCATACACTCTTTCCCCAAAATAAAATACATTGCAGCATATATTAGGTAGATTTCAGATAATCTTCCATTCAGAGATTAACTGTACACAATTACTTTAATGACTATATGTGCACTCATCATAATTTTGGTCATCCATGCTATCAGGGAGAAAGAAGAATTGAAGGCTAATACAGACTAAATCATTACAAATTGACCAACTAATTTGAACATATTGAAGCATTCAGTCAGGCAGGTTACCATATGGCAAAACTCACCCAGACTAAATTCAACACAGGTTTTTAATGTATCAGAAACAGGACTGCCGTTTTATAATAGAATTCCAGCCATTCACTTTTCTTAATTTTGCTTTCCAGCTGTTTAATGGAAGTATCTATAGATAACAAGATAACTCATCTAAAGCTTTATTAATATATAGTATGTCCTCTAAGGCAATAGTCTACATTTTTCTTTTGAAATATATTTTATATTATAAACAATATATCATATATAAACAAATATTAGCAAAGAAGTCTGCAAACACAAAATTAAATTTTGCTTATTTGAGGATATTTTCTTTTGAGATAGCAAAGAGGAATCTTCAGTCATTAGGCTGAACAGGCTTTTGGGTGAACTCAAGCTTATAGCCGATTTAAAGGGTTTAGAATTCAAATCTAATGCATCTTTCTAGTACCATGTTTCTGTTTATTGAGTTTCTCATATTCATATATATATATATATATTCATATATATATATATATATATATATGTTTTTTAAAAAACTAATTACAAAATGTGATCTGCAACAGCTCATGAAAACAATGAGTCTCATTGGCTTTGTGGCCATGTGACCTCCATCAACCCCATCAAAAGCATCCCAGATACAGAACTGAAGACCATGAAAGGATCAAAGCAAACCTCCCTTTCAGCTTCAAAATAAAACAAAAGCCAAACACACACACACACACATTCTGATGGTTGTCTTGCCAAATCAAGATTTTTCTATGCCACCCGCACTTACCAGAATACTCCTTAACTCCAGCCTCTCCTCCCCCACACCTCCATCATTTTATCCGCCATACCTTCCCTATTCCCTGCATGCACCTCGCTACCTCAAGCCCGCGCGGGCCCTGCACCTCAGCCCCAGGCCCTCTGCATGGGACACCCCCGCAACCCCAACCCCAACCGGCCCTGTGGGGAAAGGCTTCAGGAAGGGAGTAGAATACCGACGGAGGGAAAGAAAAAGGGAGACGACTTCCTCATTCCCTCCGACTCTCGGTCGACTCCCCTTACCCGCCCCCAGGCCCGGGAAGCCATGGCGGCGGCACCTTTACGCTCCCGCAGACCGCAACCCCACACACCTGGAGGAAGGTGCCCCCAAGGTTCCCTCTCGGGGCTGGGGGCTCCCCCACCCTCCCACGCCCAGCCCGGCGCCGAAGCGCTGGCCGCCATGTTGGCTTCAGGCTCCTTTCCCACCTCACCGACACTCACCTTGGGCCCCCCGTTGGCCCCCGAGCACCAGCGCCAGCAGCGCCAGCCCAACGGGCGGGGGGAGGGCGCGGAGAGCAGCGCGAGCCAGCCCCCCCGCCATGGCAACGGCTCCCTGGCGGCGACGGCAGCGCCGGAGGCAGAGAGAACAGCCTCGCGCTCGCCCCTTGTAGAGCTCACGCGGGCTCCGAGGAGACGCGAATAACAACGGCGGCAAAGGCAGCGGCAGCGCGAGACGAATTAGACATAAGGAGGGAGAGAGAGAGAGCGCGCGAGCGAGCGAGCGAGCCTCTAACAGAGGACAAGCCAGCCGGGGTTTTAAAGGGGATGTGGTGCTGAGGCTTTAAAGGAGAGGAAAGGGAGGGAAGAGGAGTGAAATGGTAAATTATCCTCCGACAGTAAATCCGTGGCGGTACACAAAGAAGAGCGCGAGGCGTGCCCTGAGTATGAGGAAGGCGGGTACAGGGTTGTTTTGGGTGCGTGCCTATGGAGATCGTTGCTTTACCTTTCAGGACACGGGTGTGTGTGTGTGAAAGCGTGCGTGGGTACACCGGATGGTGGAATCTAGGGAAGTGATGATCTCCCCGAAGCGCATCGTGTAAGGGCTTGGAAGACATCGAGTAAGAGCTGGTGTCTTGGGCTCCGTTTTGCTCACTCACAGATCGGAAGCCATCCGAGGGACAGCGCAGAGCATATTTTATTGTTAATAAGACATTTAGGCTCGCATCAGATGCCTTTTGGTGGGATAGATTTTGCACGATTGGTTGGCGGTGATAAAATTTGGTTCCTATACGCTCTCTATGCCCTCAGACACCCACGCTGCTGTATCAGGCGGCTCAGTTAAAAAAAGATGTTGCTCTAATGATTGTGGGAAATAACACAGTAATGCTGGGTGTGATTGATCTTTCATATTTCTCCACCAAATATGTAAGAAGAGATTGGGTAGATGATTTCTTTGGATTTCCCTGGAAAAAAGATAAGTTCTAATGATTTTTCAAGGCTGAATGGTCAGCCCTTCGCAGTGGCCAAACGCTGCTATCAACAATGCCCCCCCTCCAAGGATCTTCCTCATGATGTCCTCTCTTGGGATATAATGAAAATATGGGAAGTCAGGCGGTATCCCCCGCCCCCATGACTGCATAAAGAAAGATATTCACGCACAATTTAGCCACTTTGTAACTGTTTAGTGTACAACCGCCACAGCCCAAGAAAATCTCTGAAATTCTCTTCTCACTTGAAATAATTTGTCAAGCCAGCTCATTAAATCAATGAAGGATGATAAAAAAAAAAGTAGGCTTATGTAGTTATCTGGTATTATATGACATATATTTTTTTCTAGAGTTGTACCATAACATTAATTAAATAGTTGCAGGTACAACTACAATTGCAGATACTTCTAAACTCTTACTTGGTGCAAGAGGATCAATCACCAATGCATTTCAAACAGATAGCTCTCCAACTTCAGTCTGAATACCTCCAGTGGTAGACAGTTTTGTTTTGTTTTTTCTTTGATTTATATGCCACCCTTCTCCGGAGACTCAGGGCGGCTTACAATGCGTTAAGCAATAGCCTTCATA
>JANHZT010003228.1:26549-38965 GCA_032468215.1 Stegonotus admiraltiensis | reverse complement strand
GCCAAGCTGTCTTAGGAATTCTGGGAGTTGAAGTCCACAGGGTGTAAAAGAGCCAAGTTTGCCTACCCCTGGTCTAACACATTAAGAATTGAGGTGGTAGCTAATTCTGAAGGGGACTTGAAACTGTATCTAAAGTTTTGAAAGTCCTGGAGCCACTGATTATGCAGCTCGGCTCTAGCTCCTACTAACTCTGGATAGCAGCACTTTTCACCAGTGGAAAGTTTTGAATTGTCTTCACAGGCAGATCTTCAGAAACATGAGACAGCAGAGAATTTCTCCAGAAGTCTCACCAAAGCAGAACTGGGTGATAGACTTCTCTTCATAGAGTTTAGAACTTCAGTAACCTTTGAATTGCTGATTCATAACGCTTTGAGCCTTTTTTACCACTGCTGAGCTGAATTGCTTTCTACTCGTCCTTGAGTCAACAAAATACACACACACAGCAATGTGAGATTTGCTGCCTCCCCAGCTTATATTTCTTCCTGGTCACTAGAATTTCTTGATATGCCTCCAAGGCAATTGGGAGCCTGCATAACAAACTTATGCTTTAATTGACAGTTAGGAAAACATCTTGCCTGATGGATTGGTTACACTGGAGTGGGCAATGAGTTAAGAGATGGAAAAGTAGAATTTAGGGATTTTTGCGTGCAATTTTCAGTTCTGATTTTGTGTTATTGCAATACACTTGATTGCTAATAAACTGTTCCTTTCTCAACAAATGGAGCCAAGGATCGTTTCTATTTAAAGGTTTAAGCTGTGGCAGGTCTGACAGCAAGCCTAATAAGATTTATAGTTTTTGAGGCTGCCTATATATGATGCCAGAATAAAGAAAACAGACATCCCTACAACCAAGGACAATTGCATGTGGTATCTAAATCTAAGTATCTAACTTGACTCATGGACTGGAAATGACATGAAGGCAGGGGTGGGTTCTAAATTTTTTTACTACCGTTCTGTGGGTGTGGCTTATTTTGTGGGCGTGGTTTGATGGTCATGTGACAACTCTTTAGGATTTAGCAGCGGTACTGGTCTACCAGGTTTTTAACTGCTTGCAGAGTTGTACCGGTCTACCCATTTGTTCTTGGAGCGTCCTGGTCTACCCATTTGTTTTTAGAGGCACTGGTCTACCACCACACTGCCTTTTAACACTGATCAGCTGTAGGGCGGCCTTTGAAGCCCCGTGGCAAGAGTTTAAACAGGTTTTTTCCTTCCAGCCAATCAGCTGGGATTCAGGAGGCAGCAATAGATTGGGGGTGGGGCCAAATAAAAAGTAAGAATAATGAGGGGGAGGGAGGGCCCAGCTCCCGAACAAAGAGAACCGGTTCGTTCACCGCTACTGGCTCGGCAGAACCGGGCCGAACCGGGAGGAACCCACCACTGCATGAAGGCAATATTTTGGGGATGCTGCAGAAAAAATATGTTGTCAGGGTATGTTTATGGTGTGATTAGGTGCAAGTAGAAAAGACTTCCCTTGTGATCTGATGAAGCCCCAAATCCTTTTCAAACGTACCACTTTCCAACAAACACACTGTATTTTTTTTTCTCTCTGTGTAAAAGATTACTTGTATTCTTCTGCTAAAAATTGTTTGGGGGAAGACAGGCATTATTTCTGGCCACCCTGGAAACAGGGAAGGACCAGCCCTTGGTGCCTCTGCCAGCGAAAATGGAGCTCAGGAGCCCATTTTCGTTTGGCAGAGCACTCGGGCTACCATAGACCCCCCTGACGCTAGTGACGTCAAGCTGGCCATGCCCATCCTCAGACCTCGAGATCAAAAACAACCCCGATACGGCCCTCAATGAAATTGAGTTTGACTGCTGTAGAGTGTATTATCAAAATTATCTTGCCTGTTCAGTTTCAGATTTTCAATCTATGCTTCCAAGCATGGGTAGATTTCAGTCTTGTGGGGATCTACTCTGATTTTTTCTCTTAAAACCCAAATATTTTCTGGTTAGCCCTTGATTAAAATATATATGACTATTGGGAGAACTCTACTGAGGTTATTTACTTATTTATTAAATTTATGTGCTACCGTTATATGCCCAACTCTGGGCAGTTAAACTTGAAAGTGTTTATGTAAATGCATTCCCTCCATATCTCCAGATGTATGTAGATTTACTAGAACCATGAGTTATCATAATTCAGACATTGTCCCCTTCAGAATAATCAGGACCAAATGCAACACTTTGTGCTCTGAACCAATTGCCCCGAGAGGAACACCAGCACTTGATCTGATCTGATCTTTTTTTTTTTTGCCATCCTTTGATTTGGATGTGCTGAGTTTACAAAGCAGAGAGGAAGCCACCATGTTGCCATTTGCACAGTATCTGACAGTGTCCTTGTATTGAGGAAAATAAAATGATGGTTGATTGCAAGGCCGTGTCATTGTTAAGTCTACTGGATCAGAACAATTCCCTTGCTGCCATCTCCCCATCTAAGCAGACTTACCTAGAAAACAGAGGATGAAAGACCTTCCACAGGAAAATCCATTTTCAGAAATGTCAGGAGTAAAAAGTAACAAATTCCTGGTTTTTCTGGGGATGGTCCCTCAGTCTAGACTCTAGGACAGTGATGGCTAACCTTTTTGCCATCACATGCCAAAAGGGGGGGGTCTTGTGGGGGGGTTGCATGCATGCGTGCCCACACCTATAATTCAGTGCCCCTGTGCCCCGCCTTCCGCTTTTGGCACACAGCGGCAAAAAGGTTACCGGTGGGCCTGGTAGACCCGGTTTTGCCCTCCCCAGGCTCCAGGGGCTTTCTTGGAGCCTGTGGAGGGCAAAAATGGCCTTTCCCACCCTCCGGAGCCCCTCCGGAGGCCCTCCGGAGGCTGGAAATGGCCCATTTCCCAACTTCTGGTGGGCCTGGATGGCCCAAAAATCAGCTGGCCAGCGCACACATGCGTGCTAGAGCCAAGCTAGAGCAACGCTTGTGTGCCCACAGATATGGCTCTGCGTGCCACCTGTGGCACGCGTGCCATAGGTTCGCCATCACGGCTCTAGGATAATGTTGGGAAGATTGGGAAACACTGGATTACAGAATAAAGAGCAGCCATCGACAAAGTATGCACTTCGTTTGAATAGTGTCCTTTCTAACTGCTTGTGGTTTTCTGTTACTGACTTGCATTTACTATATAGAAATATAGTAGAATGTTGTGTATGTAGCTTCCATATATAGAAATGACACATGCCTATATAGGTAACATCCCCTGTCTCTAAGACCTAGTGCTGAGGTCTCTGTCGAATACACAGATATATTCTGGGCCTATAGAATCGCCAGCTATAGAACCTATGACTGTTCCAAATATCTTTAATATTACTGATTTGTGTTTATTCCTCCTTCTTGCTGCATTAGACAGACGCCCCATTTTTACATAGTAAATACAAGCCAGTAACAGAAAACACAAGCAGTTAAAAAGGCATTATGGAAACGAAGTGCAAAGTTTGTTTATGACTGCTCTGTATTCCCTAACCCAGTGTTTCCCAATCTTGGCAACTTGAAGATGTGTGGACTTCACCTCCCAGAATTCACTAGCTAGTTTGAAGTCCATACATTTTCACATTGCCAAGGTTGAAAAACACTGCTCTAATCTGTCCAGGCAACAAATCTTAATTAAACTGGCTGCTGAAGGATCACTAAAAGAAGAGAGCAAAACATGATATAGAACACAGATACATACATACATACATACATACAAACATACATACATACATACATACTGTACATACACACACACACACACACACATGCATGTGTACATGAATAGGTGGATATTCATAATGGCTGTAATTTAAATAGCAACATACTATATTTTATTATTGAAGAAAAAACTGACTAGGCAATCTCTGTTTCAGCTCAACCTGCTATCTATATTGTAAATATTTCCACATTGACAGTAATTATACCTCTGGATCTAGAAATGTGGTCTTTTTGTGAATGGCAGCAAATTAATTATTTTAATTGCTTTGTTTTATTCTGCAGAGGCAGCATCTGCAATATTCAACAATCTCAGAGCAGATCTGAATTTAGCAATTTAGCAAGGAAGGGGAGTGGTTAGGCAGGGAGGAAGGCCTAACCTTTCTCCAGCTCAGGGAGAAAAAGTACTGCTTTCTCTCTGAAGCCTTCTCTTCTCCACAAACGAAGTTTATTTCTTTCTTGTGCTGGTTTTCTATTCCTTTCTGACCAACCACCTTGACATCTTATAACTGTCTGATGGAATAAAAGCCAGAGTCTCCACAAAAAAGGACAGAAGACTTAAGTCAGTTCTGACTTGTAACAGCATTTTCTTGGTACAATGGGGTAGAAATATTTTCCATTCTCTTGTACCTGGCTGGTTTTCCCCCCCAACTTCTCAATCTGGATTAAGTCCCAGGAAGTCTCCCATCTAAAAACTAATCAGAACCAGTCCCTTATGCAAATCCAACAGAGACATACTGGTAGATGGGGTGTGTTTGTGGTGGTGGGAGGGCATTGTTTGGTTTCTACAGTTGCCTGCTACATTGGTATCAATTTATGTATGTCGCCCAGAGTCTCTTTAGACAGCGAGCATATAAATTTAATAATTTTTAAAAAAATGATATTTTGGGAAAGGAATGGAAGAGCCTACATTTATTGCTGCTGGAGCTAGCTTACCATTGCAGAGATTGATACCGTATTTCTTTGGAATTGGCCCTGCAAAAATGGTCATCTATATTTGGAATATTTAAGGAGACAGCTTGTAGTGACTGAGTTTTGCTTCTTAGTACGTCATGGTGCTGCTCTTTGGGCCTATTACCACCCAAGATGGATCCCTCCTAAATCCCTTAAAAATAAATCAGCCATCACCCAAGATGTAGTCTTTATACAAATATTCTACAAGGCCATCTTGCTCAGTTTTAACTGCTGATGGCCTGACAGCCTTTCCACAGATTTGGATGACCTTCCTTTGGGGAATTCAAGTCCCCATTGGAAGATGGACTTTGAATTTTAAGCTAGAGTGGGGGTAGCTTCATGCTCTCTTTGGAAATTTGACATCCTGTCATCTGGATTTAAGAAGGGGAACCATTCCTCGAGCTGAACTCAGCAAGAAAGAAATGGCCAGTCATTCAGAAAAAGGGGCAAAAGTAAACCAACTAATTTAGTTTGTGACTGATTATCTGACAACCTCCCTGGGAAACTCCAGCCTGCTAGGCTGCTTCTCCTATTCTGACACCGCCCCCCGCCACACACACACACTGTAGAAGACCTGATGCTGAATGAGTCAGTCTTAGGAGATGGGAGCGTTTAAATTTTGAAAAGAAAAAAATAGAAAAGTCAGAAAAAAGAAACACCGATTGCAACTTACCCGGAAGATTTTGAATTGTGAGGGGAGCAGAGCTTGACTACGTCCTGTATCCTGCTGCTTTCCTGCTTCTGGCAGGCTGTGATGAACTCTTCCTCCGATGTGATGTGAGGTTTTCCTCCAGTATCAAAACCTGAAGTGCCTTTGGGAAAGGTGTGCTTAATTTCTCTGCCCTGGGCAAATCCCAGTTTTTCTCTGATTGCGTCTAACCTGAGAGGGGGTCACAGACCTCCTTTCGGATCTTCCTCTTCATTTCGCTATTTCCCAACTGAAGAAGAAGATTTCCCCCTGATTCAGCCCAAACCTCAGTCTGGCTAAAATTTGTCTCAGGGAGGTGGTGTGTTGAAAAGCAGGCACAAGAGGGAGGGTGTGTCTTGGGGGGGGGTTAGAAGACGAGATCTTATTTCCAGCCCCTCTCTTAGCCTCTCGCCCGAAAGCAGCAGTTTGGCAAGATCTGGATGTGGGAGAAGTTAAAAATGTTTCTTATTACTGCCTCTTCCTGCTTGGCTTTTCTCCACCACTCCCAGCTAATAAAGCATTTCCTATCGTGGAGCAGAGATCTATGCACATACTCTCTCTCTCTCTCTCTTTTTCACACACACACACATATTTTTCCTACAAAACCCAAGCACCCCTCTCGACAGTCGTTTTCCATGATCTCCCATACAGCCCCTCTTGCTTCACCTTTCCTCCCCGCTCTTCCTTGCTATGGACTTCATTTTCAGAGGTTGCCAGATCCACCAGTGCCTCGATGCCTCCTTTAGTAGATCATGCTTCTCTTGTCTGTGATGTGTTGATGAAGCCATAGTTGACTGGAATTACAAACGGATGGGTTCACATGGTTGGCCTAAGGCCCTAAGCGGTAAAATTGTATTCTGTTGGGAGCAGCAATGGCTCCACATTATGTATCCAACTCTGCAGCCAGGGGACATCTGGAGAACAGCTGACTTCTTAACTTGCTTAGCATGGCCACGTCCTCAGTGCTTGCATTCTCCATCAGCCACTTCAGCTTCACATTTTGGCCAATACCTGATCCTGACCCAGTTTGAAATCCAAAGCAAACTGCCCTTTTTGACTGGCTGGTATCTTTTGTCTCACTCCTTAGAACTGGTCCTGGCTGGTCCTGGTTTATTATTATTATATAAAAAGAAAAAAAAACCTGTTATACAATTAACTGATTTTTATTAAGCTGTTGGAGTGCATTATTTGGATAAGATCTAAGGAATGTGTGGTATAAAATGTTTTGATTTATTATTTTGATATGAAATGAATGATTGTAATATTACAAACTATGTTAAAGGAGATTTCACATGTAAGGGGTTTAACAGAGAGAGGAAGAGAAAAATGGGATTTGGTTAAGATTAGAGATAGGATGAATGGGTAATATTGATTTGGGGAAAAAAGAAAGAAAGAAAAGAACTGGCCCTGACTAGGGAAAGCAATAACTAAGGAGTTTCAGGCCAGACTCTGAACTGTTCCTTCTTCAGTAAGAATTTGTCACAGAAGATGCCAGTCACCTGGAGAGGTTAAAAGAGTGACTTTTATGAAACTCTTTGACTGAAATTAGCAGCATGGTATGTGAGTGTATGTCAGTCCTCTGCCCCTTTTGAGTGTGCATCTTCATCAGACACATGCACAAAGACGTGACACTTTAACTGTTAATGGGATCACTGTTGTGATCCCATTAACAAAAATAACATGAGTTGGGAGTGACCTTGGAAGTCTTTCTAGTCTAACCCCCTGCTCAAGCAGGAAACTCTATATCATTTCAAACAAATGGTTGCCCAATGTTTTCTTAAAAACGTCCAGTGTTGGAGCATTCACAACTTCTGGAGGCAAGTCGTTCCACTGATTAATTACTCTGTGAGGAAATTGCTCCTTAGTTCTAAGTTGTTTCTCTTCTTGATTAGTTTCCATCCATTGCTTCTTGTCCTGCATTCAGACGCTTTGGAGAATAGGTGGACCCCCTTTTCTTTCTGGCAGCCCCTCAAATATTGGAAAACTGCTATCGTCAACCCTGGCCCTACTCCTTCTTTTAATTAAACTAGACATATCCAATTCCAGCAACCGTTCTTTATATATTTTAGCCTCCAGTCCCCTAATCATCTTTGTTGCTCCTCTCTACACTCTTTTGAGTCTCCACATCTTTTTTATATGGTGGCGATGAAAACTGAATGCAATATTCCAATTGTGGTCTTACCAAGGCATTATAAAGTAGTATTTATTTAAAGAGCTGTGGTGGTGCAGTGGTTAGAGTGCAGTAGTGCAAGCTACTTCTGCTGATCACTGGCTGCCAGCAGTTTGGCAGATCGAATCTCACCAGGCTCAAGGTTGACTCAGCCTTCCATCTTTCTGAAGTCGATAAAAATGAGGACCCAGATTATTGGGAGGGCAATATGCTGGCTCTGAAAACTGCTTAGAGAGGGCTGTAAAGCACAGTGAAACGGTATATAAGTCTAAGTGCTATTGGTATAAGTGCTATTATAAAAGCCCCTCCTGTCATCCAAACATGGTTGAAATTACATGCCAATAAACCAATGTTTATTGATTACACATAAATGTACATTGGATTGGACTTTCCAATCATTAACTTGGTTTGTTAAAAGATTTCAACATTTAATTTTTCAGATGCTATTCAAACTTTTGATTTTGAGCAGAATTCTGTTAACCTTAATATAGGTTATAGCATCGGCTTTACAGATTTACATTTAGAGTTTCACCAACCTAGTCAATTAAAGGGAGTAAACATGGCACTGTGTAGTAGCCCCTTGCTAACTGTCATTTCTTTTAGTGCTCTTATTATACCATAGTAACTTTGTGAATCCAGCCATTGTGATTTGTAGCATAAAGCTTCAGTATGAACTCAGACAATGGTGGCCAAGTCAAAAAAAAACCAAACCCAATGTTTAGAAACTTCGTGAGTAAACCCAGCCATTTCTTAAGCAGCCTTGAGGATAAACGTATTGTAGAAATTAATTGCTATTTGTTTTGTAAGAGATGCTTCCAGTTCTTTGCCCCATTTCCCCTAAAATAAGACATCCCCTGATAATAAGCCCAATTGGGCTTTTGAGCGCATGCCCTAAAATAACCCCCCCCTGAAAATAAGACCTCCCCGAAAATATTTAAATGCATGCGCAGCTGGTCCCTGCCATTTCCCCTGGTTAGGGTTAGGGAGACAGAGCTGGAAATCAGGTAAGATGGCAAGAGGAGCCCTGTCTTGCTCCACACGCCCCAAAGTAATAAGACCTCCCCAAAAATAAGGCCAAGCACTTATTTTGGGGTTCAAAAAAAATATAAGACAGGGTCTTATTTTCAGGGAAACATGGGTAATAGTAGTAGAGAGTAGATAGTATGTTCTGAGAGGGTTGGAGACCAAATGGGAGAAATAGCATTATGCTTATTTCATATGGGTATATTGAGCAACTTGTCTTGTTTCCATATTTATTACAGCAATTCTGAAGGTTAATTAAATGCCACTTGTGGCCATTATGCTCTATTTGTGTCATTTCTCAGAAGTGAAATTGGAGAGCAGCTACAAAAGTGAAAGACATCTTTCACTGCAAGGAGGTTGCTAATGCCACAGCAGCTCTTACCAAGAAGTGTAATAAAGCTGTCAAAGAGAAACTCCAGTGACCGGCAATCAAGAAATCTTTTGCCATTTCAGCTTTTTAAAGAAGGCTAATTTACAGATAGTCCTTGACTTACAACAGTTCATTTGATGACTGTTCAAAGTTACAACACCAATGAAAAAAGTGACTTGGGACCATTTTTCACATTTATGACCGTTGCAGCATCCCCATGGTCACATGATCAAAATGCAGACACTTGGCAACTGACTTATATTTATGAGGGTTGCAGTGACCTGGGGTCATGTGATCACCTTTTGCCACCTTCTGACAAGCAAAGTCAATGTGGATGCCAGATTCGCTTAACAACCGTGTCACTAACTTAACAACTGCAGTGATTCACTTAACAAGTGCTGCAAGAAAGGTTGTAAAATGAGGCAAAACTCACTTAACAAATGTCTCACATAGCAACAGAGATTTTGGGCTCAATTTTGATCATAAATTGAGGACTACTTGTATTTATACTCTATATTAGGGCAACTGAAGATAAATTGTATTATCCCATAACATTAGAAGGTATCTGTGGCCTTGTAATCTTGTGCAAAATTAATCTGTGCTTAATCCAACATTAATCCATACTGGTTTAACTTTCTAGCACTTGAAAATAAATCCATCTGTGTATAACTTCCATGGAAATGCAGATATGTTAGAAAATTTAAATACATTAGAAACCCGATAGTTTTAATTTACCGGCATTAGCTCTGTGAACATAAGGCTTGAAAATTAGGTACTTACCACAAAATATATGGGTAACTGAAGCTGTACCTTAACACCACTGCTTTTTGGTGTGTACAAAATATGGATGGTGATTTTAATTTCTGGGTATTATGTAACTATTTTTGCAGATCTTGTTACACTGTGTGGATCCTTATCCAAACCAATGTATCTCCTTTCAAAATAAACTTCATAATCTCTATAGTAAAA
Organism: Stegonotus admiraltiensis; assembly: GCA_032468215.1. Classification (NCBI taxonomy): domain Eukaryota; kingdom Metazoa; phylum Chordata; class Lepidosauria; order Squamata; family Colubridae; genus Stegonotus; species Stegonotus admiraltiensis. The sequence goes on along the minus strand of JANHZT010003228.1, from coordinate 29,100 downwards.
ACGAAAAAAACGAAAAAAAGAAATTTTCCCATTCGATTGAATTCTACCAGATGTAAATTCTGTCATGTTTTCCTATAAATTTAATGAGCAATGTCTGAATTTCTTGCCGGCAATTAAAGAGTGCATTTGTGTGAAACTAATATCTTAGTTCCCAAAGTTCTTCAACTCATGATGATTTTAGTATAATCAGAATCCCACATAAAGGTAAAACTATAAGTGCAAGACAAAAATATGGCAAGAGACATATTCTCCTTCCTGTCTCCCCTTATCTACTTCTTCCTGTTGGAAAAAACTGAATCTAAATTCAGCAATTTCCTTTGGAAAGGATATAAATCTACCTATTATACAGAAACCCTGCCAAACCTTTTCTGCATATTTTGAATCAAGCTATCCAGTTCTTAGTCACCTCCTCAAGCCTACTTTGCTAATATTCAGTCCAGATCATTTCCTCACAGATCCAAAACTAAAATAAGGTTAAAGCAACCAAAATCATCATGAGGCATTTATTATGGTACAAGTTCCACCATCTATTATATATATAGTCAATGAAAGCTATGAATTTGTCAGATTTTCAAAAGTTTTTATTTTAAAAACAGGAGATAAAAGGTAAACATGAAAATAGATAAAGAAAAGTTACAGGAAGAAAAAAAAATTAAAGAGGTGACTTCTGATCTTTTTTGCAGCAGTTACGGATAAAGTATTATCCCTCCTCACTCATTCAAATTATGTTACATAGATACCTTTTGTCTCAGATTCAACTCTTTTTTTTTTCAATCAGCAAATCCACAAATCACCGTTTCACTTTTTTCCGTATTCAGCAAAAATCCATTCAAAGTTTCAGTCTTTTAACAGGTCAATTTTGCTGGGTTTTTTTTTTTTGGTCATTCTGTCATCTTCACATTCCAATCCGCCATTGTGAGTATTTCAGTATTTCTCCGTCATTGTTCATATACTAATCTTCCTGTAATTACCATATAAAAAATCAGTCTTCTGTAAATCTCTAAATGATTATCCATAAGTCCCAGTAAAAAAAGGTTTCATCTTGATATTTCTGTTTAAAATTCTTTATATCAACATAAGTATTTGTATCAATCTTTTTACTTTTTTATAAGTCCACCAAAGATCATAAAGTGTCCCTTTGTGTTTTTCACATTTCCACCATTGCCTAGAAGTAGCTTTATATATCTTAGATAATTTCTCTGATGTAGTATACCAATGGCACATCATTTTATAAAAAATATCTCTTAAATTATAACACAATATAACTTTCAATCCTTTTACCCACATCCTCTCCTGCTGGTCCATCTGTATGTTATAACCAAAATTCTTAAATCTATTTTATCATGTAACTTTAAGTTGTTCTTCCATTTCAATTCTTAACAAAAGTTCATAAATTTCTGCAATTACATGTTCATTTGTACATAGTTCAATTTCAAATTCCATCTTATGTTATTCAATTCTAGTTAGATTTTTTAATCTAAATTAAACATTTCTTTTAATTTAGCATATAAAACCCTTGAAAAACAAATCCCTTTAGTTGTTCTCTTGACCTCATCTTAAAGTTCTCCATTTTCCTGCACTACAAATCTTGATATGTTAAACATTTCTCTTTGCCTGGTGTTCTTTTTTTCTTCTTCTATCTATAAAATGCTTCTTCTTCTAAGACCAATAAAGCTATTTTAGGACACGGCCTGGGTTTGTATTCATTCCATATTCTTAATATGGCACTTCTTGTTAATGATTTTTAAAATCTCTATTAAAGTACTATCCTACCATAAAAAGCCATCTGAACCAAACATCCAGTTATGTTCTTCTAATTCTAACATTCTCTTGTTTCTCAGTGACACCCACTCTTTCATCCAGGTTTGTCAGGGTTTTTTTGATTTTGCTGTAACAGGCAAGTATGGGTGACCTTTGAAATTATTACAAGGCTGGAATCTTTACCTGCTCTGGTCAGCTAACTTTTAGGTGAAGCTTATTCTTCACCTTCTCAGCTAAATAATCATCCATCCTCAGTCTGCAATAGACCTTTTAACCTTCTCCACTTAAATTGTATCTGTGTTCATCTATACCAGTGATGGCTAATCTTTTTGCCATCGTGTGCCAAAAGCAGGGGGAGTGCAGGGGGGTCATGCCCACACCCATAATTCTATGTGACCCACCCCCCACACATGCATGCACGACCCCCCCATGCTCCCCCCACTTTTGGCATATGACGGCCCAGTGGGCCCGGGAGGCCCGTTTTTCGCCCTCCCCAAATTCCAGAGGCTTTCTAGAAGCCTGGGGAGGCTGAAAATGGCCTTCCCCACCCCTCCGGAGGCTGAAAACAGCCTGTTTGCCAACTTCCAGTGGGACCGGAAGGCCCGTTTTTTGCTCTTCTCAGGCTCCTAAAAAGGCTCTGGAGCCTGGGGAGAGCAAAAAAGGGCCTTCCAGTCCCACCGGAAGTAGGCAAATGGGCTGTTTCTGGCCCCCAGAGGGCCTCCAGGGGTGGGTGGGAAAGGCTGTTGTTGCCCTCCCCAGGCTCCTAGAAAGGCGCAGGAGCCGGGGGAGA
>JANHZT010003227.1:131615-141858 GCA_032468215.1 Stegonotus admiraltiensis | reverse complement strand
TATATATATGTATGTATATATATTGCGCTATGTGATACTGCAGGTTTGGGTTAGTTGTCAGTTATTTCCTTCCCATTTTAAATGTCTGTTTCCTCCTCACTTTGGTAGTGTCAGATTCCCTGCTACTAAGCAAGAAAGAGTTCTATGCTCCAGGGAGGGCAAAGAACAGTTTTTTTTTCCTTTGTACTGTTTATCAGGGCTGCTTGGAAATATTCGCTGCTGCTGCTGCTGCCCTGTGCTATTCGTATTCTTCTGGCGATATCGGGTTTTGTTTTTTTTTCACACTGTGGTTTCTTATGTGTATGTACATCTATCAACCGGAGGTAACGTTAATGCATCTTGGAAAGAAAGCTTTGTGGGTGGACTTCCAACTCCCAGAATTCCCCAGCAAGGGTTGTTGTAGTGAAGGATTCTGAGAATTGAAGGCCTCCTATAGACTGGGAAGTTGCCCTAGCTGGGAAACGCTGCCACAGTAATAGCGTCCTGTACTACTGCTCCTTTTACTAGTAATATACCCATTGCAGCTTTCCTTATATTTTTCTTATTCTATCTCCTTAGAATTACTGAGGAAAGAAGGGATCTTGGAGATCTTGATTAAAAAAAAGCTACTCTGTTTTTCTTCCGTGTTTCCTCAAAAAAAAAAATCAGACAGATCAGGTTATAAGTTCAGTTAATAAAGTAAAGGAATACCGGTATGTTATTTGCTGTACAAACTGCATCTTCAATTTGAAGTCTTAGTATTTTGTTAAGCTTCTAATAAAACAATGATAGTTGTTGAGCATCCAGGTACATTTAGAATACAGTACAGTATTTTTTTCTGGAATATAGTTCATAGTTTATATAAGTATGTAAAGTCTTGGAACAGCTTGTAGTTAACAAAATACAACTATTTAATTTTGCACCAGGACAATAAAGTAGTTTTAATTTAAAAATATGTGTATTCTGTCTAGAGGCTACAAGGTGACTAAAAATAAATGGATATGTATTTAAAAAGTTAAATCAGGCCTGCTTAAGCTCTAGGATGGGAGATTTATAATGTCAAACTATAAATGTATTTGGTCCTCCTTTGTATTAGCAAACGATAAAACTCAGATGTCATATTTGGGGAGCAAAAAAAGAGTCTGGAGGGCTTAAAGAAATCAGATTAGCCTTATTTTTCCTGGGTTTGTGTTGGATTGAATTGTAAATATTAATGTGAATAGTTTAGTCACTAATTATATTTGGAACTTCCTTATTTTTTTTACCAATGACATATTTATTAATATATGATCCTGACATTAAGACTCAATAGTTTTCATGGTTAATAATGTGGTACATCTAATTCAGGTGAGGTGGGGAAGGGAAACTAATATTCATAGATTCTTTCCAATGTGATTAACATTTAGTAAGGGGATCAAATCATAGGGAAAACCCCCACTGTGCCTTGAAGAATGGTATTCCTTTCAAGTTCCTATTTAAAAATGATCCTTGCCTGCAATGTTGGATATAGCAGCACAGTTGTTGAATCATTTTTAAAGAATATGCATTGAAGCTTTACTTCATCTCATATTTCATTGCTTCCTTGGTTTCACGGATGAAACACTTGGATCCAAAAATAGGTGTTATATGGTTTATAAAACTGGTATTGAAAATAATTAATTCTACTGAATTAATTCAATTTCAGATTCTAATTCAGCCGTGATCTAATTTCACAATATATCTTGAGGGGATGCAATTTAAAAATAACCTGGTTTAAACTATCCAGTTACTTTTATAGTCTGATAACTGAATTAGCAAAGTTCTATATTCATTAGTATTTCAAAAGAGAAATATTTTTATAGGTGTTAGGTTTTGATGTGTTTCTGTATCACAATTGAAAATATAAAATTTGCTCATCAGTACTAAATGGAACCACAGTTGAAACCTAGATATTTTTGTCTGACATGCAATCAAGATTTTTTTTACTTTCATCAATTCTTGAAAAAGAAATTTTTTTGCATTATGGATGGATAGATTGTGGTGAAAATCAATAAAATATTGGTGAAACCCTTGTCTGAATCAGTTCTAAAGTTAGTTATACTTATTTCCTATTAGAATTAATATCTATCAATTTAATAATTTTGGCTAGGTCCAACACATCATTATGCTTCACAGTTCTTGTTATGTAATTAATATACTTAATGTAAATTAATGAATTTTTCTGTTTCAGATCATGATTTAGGCAAGAGGTTTAGAATCTAGCAAGTAATTACATAGGTTGTGATATTGTTCTCCACTCCATCAGTCTTTTATTAAACATGTCTTGGTGGGAATTGACAATAAGATACATTCCATTTCATTCTTATTATGCATATGAAATGATTTCCACGTAAACATATTTAGATTTTGGTATTTATTAAATTTAATATTAAGTATGCTGTACTTTTTTTACCAATCTATTGTCTTTTTGCTTTTTTCTATTAATAAAATATATCTATAAAATATTGGAATTATAAAGAGAAGGGCATAGAAGTTAACAATATGTTTGGATTTGCAATCTTGCTAAATTATCCTTTTATTTCTCAAATAGCCATACTGAAGAATATTGATGAATCGATGAGTAGTCCTCAACTTACAACAGTTCATTTAGTGATAGTTCAAAGTTATAATGGCACTGAAAAAAGTGACATGACTTTTCACACTTAAGACCATTGCAGCATCCCCATGGTCACATGATTTACATTTGGATGCTTGACAACTGGTTCATATTTATGATGGTTACAGTGTCCTAGAGTCATGTGATCAGCTTTTGCAAACTTCTGGCAGGCAAATTTAATGGGGAAGCCCGATCCACTTAGCAACTGTGTTTACTAATTTAACAACTGCAATGATTCACTTAACAAATGTGGCAAGAAAAGTAGAATGGGGCAAAATTCACTTAACAAATTTCTCACTTAGGAACATAAATCCTGGGCTCAATTGTCATCAATTGAAGACTACCTGTATTAATTATATTCACATTATTTTAATTATAACACACCATTGTCGGTATGTCTCCAAAATGGTACCTTCAAAAGAAATAGGTTTGTATTGCTCTTCAACACTTGCATAAGTAAAAATGTTCTTCCTTAGTCTTGGGGAAGAAAATAAAATGCATGTTCTTGTTCAGATTTTCAATAAGACCTTTTTAAAAATGTTGTCTGTCACTGCAGGAAATGCACAATTCAGTTCTTGGCTGTTAGTTGAACTGCAACTGTTACCTACCTTGTGGTTATGTTCTGAAAGCAAATGTACTTTTGGTTGAAAATTGTGTAAATTTGTTCAGCTTTGTGTTTATATGTGTGAGAGTATAGTATGATCAATTTTGCTTCTCACTTTGAAAATAGGGAAATTTGTCTATTCTCAATCAACTGTCACAATATAGTGCTATCTGGCAGAGAAAACAGTTTTTTAATTTGCCTTACAAAATGTTAGAGACTATTTTTGTATTGTTCAGATGGCATGTTTTATACTTCTCCCAAGCAACATTAAACTAAGCATGTTGTTTTACATAATTTGTTGGATTTATAAACAACGTCTGCCAACTAGGCAAATAGGTCAATACATAATAAAATCAAGAACAGAGGAAAAATAATTATACCATTTAATTTGAGAACAGCCTTAAAATGAGAGAGTGACAAAAGTCATATATTAAAAGCCAGAGAGTAGGAACTCGGAACAAAACATCCTGTGTTTGTCTTATGTGGGAACTCGAAACTAGTAATTGTTCCTGTTTTTGTCCTTAGGCCACAAAATATATAACCAGTATGTTAAATTGAACAAAGGAACTCATGATCAATACTTTAATACTTTAAGTACTTCTGATTTATAAGAAGGTGGGCTGCAACATTTTGTCACATCTAAAAGCTCAAGTATGTTCTGGATCATTTTCAAGACCCTAAAATGCATGGAATGTGGGTTGTGGATCATAACCTCTGTAGGATTGCGTTTAATCCCCAACCTGTCTGCCTTTAGAAGAGAAGGCAAGATACATATCAGATGACATGCTCCTAGTTGCTTCCCTTATATATTGCCACCTTATGGGAGCTAGAAAGCATGTCTTTTCCATGTCTGTTCCCTTGCCTATGGAACACTCTTGCTTCTACCCTCCTAACCTTCCAAAAAGCAGTGAAGGCTTGGCTTTTCCCCTAAACTCTGAGATAGGAGGAGGTGATTGTGTGTTGGAAACATAACATGGTGTTAGGTTTTTATTTTTAATTTTATGGTTTTAGTAGTTTTAATATGGTTTTTATGTTGTTTCATTAGTGATGTTTTAATTCTTGACTGAAAGCTGCCCAGAGTTTGATCTCAGATGGGCAGCTATATAAATATTTGAAATAATAAATATATTTTTGCAAGATTTTTAATGTTAATTTTTTAATTTTTTAATTTTTTTAATTTTCTAATTTTAATTTTAACCACATTCTGTGGTCTATAAATGTTAACCTCTCTTCAATATTCTTTTGAGTAGAAAGCAGGATGTCAACTGAATTAAAAATAATTTTAAAAATTTGATATGTTAATATTATGCAAGTTCTGAGTTCCTAAGAAATGGTGAGACCTCCAAATTAGATATAAAACATGTTAATGACAACTTGTATCTGCAGATAAAATGTTCAGTACAGGAATTGAAAATTAGAAATATGCTGTTTTTTTATCAGGGCAACCTGGTCTACCCAAATATGGGACAGAGCATACTGCTTCCGCTTTCACCTTTCAGCCCAATCCAGGAGCCTTTGCAGGCAGTCGCTTTCATGACAAACTATTTTTGTGTTAAATTTATATTTACCGGCAAAGAAATAAAGACTAGTATAGATCTATTTCTATATAGATCTATTTCAAGCTGTTTGGCTCTCATCAGCTAACTTGAAATAGATCTATATTCTATACTATTCTCCTATGGGGCTGAAAGGCAAAAGTGGAAGCAGTATGCTCCGTCCCATATTTGGGTAGACCAGGTTGCCCCGATAAAAAACAATCTCCCTTGGTATAGGTGACAAAGTGAGGAGAGCCCCTGGCTTAGAAATTAATACATCTACCTAATATGTAAGTAGCTCAGGTTTGAATTCCAGAAGGGTATGGCTAACTGACAAGAGCTAAATAGCTTGAAATACATCTATACTAGTCTCCCTTTATTTCTTTGTCGGTAAATATAAATTTAACATAGAAATATACTGCTTTACTACATGCAGATGAATACATCCATTTTAAAATGTGATGTTCATTTCCTGTGTATCTTGGATATTGTTGTATTTTAGAGATGAAAATAGTAGAATGCATATTCAGGTGTTGGGTCAATTTTTAACCATGCTGTCTTATTAGTTTGTAATTTGTATGTAGGCTATTTTCATGATGCTTCTTTGGTAATACTTTAGGTTCTGTAGGCTGCAACTGAGAAGGCCAATAGGCTACCCAGTATTATTGCTTAAAACCTAATGTGCTTCTGGCAAATAAATTCTTACTCTGTTGGGATCTCTGCCAGCTGGCAACTGTTCAGATAAAAAGTGCATCGATATTGCTTATGGTTTGGCACATGGTGTAGAAAGGATAGATGTCCATATTTCCCCTGGTTGATAATGAAATGAAGTCCAACCTTTATCTTGATTTAATATACTGTAGCACATCGTAAGAATAGGCAACAGCTTATTTTTTAGGGATAAATGCCCTGTATTTTCACTACTTAGACAATATCGGTAGGGATAGAAAACATTGTGTAAAGTGTTTAGTAGGCTGCTACTACTACTACTGGAGGTGTTGAAAATCCATGATTGTTATGTTGACAAACCTGAGCAAGAAGATTTATTATCATCTAACTGAAGATACGTTGCTTTTTTAAGAAAAATCAACAAATATCAGCTAGTGGGTTATTGTTTTTTGCATCCTTTTAGAAGGGGCATCTGTGTTAATATTCACATTTTTAAATGGCATTCACATTATTTTTCAGTGTGCTTGTTCTGTTTCTTTTGAATCAGAAGTCAAATAGAATTGTATGTTTCCAAAGAGTTGTTGCTGATCTTGCATTTTCAGTTCTCGGATAAAAACAATTTTGAAGTTCACTGTATAAGGAACATATTTGTGTAACATAAGATGAATGAGGTCAGCAAGTAATAATACAGGGTTTCTTACTTAGGCTTCCTTTTCCATTTCACAGTGTGATTGTTGTTATTTGCTGCAGAGTCATGTTGAGGTTGGCAGTCTGATAAAAGCTCACTTCTAAAAACAGCAAATTAAATACATCTCTTGTGTTTGCTAGATGGAAACCCTACACAGTAACCTGATTGTGGTGGATTCCTTAGTCATGTTTCTTAATGTCAAACCTTCTCTGTACCTGGGAAATTAACATCCTGGAGGTTAATTTAGCTTTTTCTCTGACATATTTTTGACCCAAAAGTTGCATTATATGATTCACCTTATCATTTAAAATGTGGGAAAGAATATCTTAGAACCTTTTTTGAAGGTGCTTTCCCAACATAGCAATGGCATCTTTATTAATATTTAAGACTAATGAGCTGTGTTACACTAAACCATGATTTATTTAACCACAGTTTATTGAATATATCATATTGGTTAAGCCAAAAGCCATGATTTACAAGTGAATAGGTTCATGCAACGTTCTAAAATTAAAACAATTTGTAAAAGAATGTTATATGAATAGATCACAATTAATTCTTGGATGCATATCTGTAGTTATTGATTATATGGTGAAGCATTGAGTTAAATGTATGGCTTGTTACAAATTTCACATCTCCATACTCCATAGTTTCTGTGGATTCATGTTTATATACTGTATATTCATTTCTGAATCACAAAATAATAAAAACTGAATTATCATTAAACGTTTCTGTAATGCCATATTGTTGAGTTGGAAATGAATAATGGAGTTAATAATTAGGGTTCTGCAGAGGTCTGGATTCAAAGAGCAAAACATGATTTGGAATGTGTAAGCATATTGCACTTCTCAGGAACACCTGAAAGCAGTTGTGTCTTTTCCTGAGATTGAGTACCTGCCGTGCAATCTGGGGACATGAGAGTTTTATATAGTTAAAGGCTATTCTGGCTGGTGCTACATGAATTCTGAATGACATTTCACCATTCAAATTCAGTTCATGTTTTTTGAAGGGTTTATGGAGTAACCACTCAAGGAAATAACAAAAACTGTATTAATTGGGGGCGTAAGAGATCCACTACTTGAATTGTAAGGAAGCATAAAATTAGTGAAAAATCTGCACCTATTTTCAAAAGAATTAACAGAATTTAATGTACTTATAATTATAATTTAATGTAATTATAATTTAATGTATTTATAATAAAATTATTGGGAGAAAAAGATAATGTACTTAAGTTATAGGACATTATTTCTCAACTGTGGTATTCATACCTTGGTAGTATGCCAACATAAATGTAGGATTTACTATCTCCCCAGATAAGGGATGAAGATAGACAGATTACAACAGACAGATTACAATCGGACTGTTTCTGGGAGTCCAGAATTGTAGGAGACCTAGGGAGGATATTGCCAAGAGGAGCAGTTTGGCTTGTTGGTCATAGGAATGACATTGACGAGAACAAAGATGATGCCTTCCTGCTGTAGTTGCAATTAAAGCTACCATATGGGGCCTGCTGTCTCCTAGATTGGTTAATGTTGAAGGGAGAAGGACCAGAAGTTGCAGTCATGAAGTTGGGTGCTTGTTAGCTAAGGGCCACTGTGCTGTGTAGCTATTTTATTTTGGTTAAAACAATCCAGTGCAGAAAAATTACTTGATTTTGAATGAAACAATATTTTATTGCGTTATTATTATTTCAAGTGCAGTGTAGCATCTCTTAAATTTTTTTTTGAAATATTACATCAGATTCAGTTGGCTTTTCATTATTTTAGGGATGCAATGGCTCAGCAGTTAAAGACACTAAGCTTGTCAGCTGGAAAGCTGACTGCCTAGGTTCGAGACCTGAGTGCTGCATGATGGGTTGAGCTTCCATTACTCGCCCCAGCTCCTGCCCACCTACCAGTTTGAAAGCATGCAAATGCGAGTAGATAAATAGGTACCACTTCGGTGGGAAGGTAACAGCATTCTGTGCACCTCAGCATATAGTCATGCTGACCACATGACCACATAAATGTCTTAGGATAATGCTGGCTCCCTCAGCTAAGAAATGGAAATGAACACCAGCCCCTAGAGTCGGACACGACTGGAGAAGGAAAACTTTGGATTAATTTGGGGAGCTTTGCTTTGGAGCAATTTTTTTATTTTGCATTATTAGCAAGCTGGCAATGTATGCGTGTAGTTGTTGGGCTGGAGGAGCAGAACCGATAAGTATTAACCTAATGCCTATGAATATGATCTCTCTTCTCTGGTGGTCCCCTATCCGTATGCAGCTCAGCCCATCTCTGCCTCACTTTTGAAATGGTTTACTAGTGCTGACCTGTAGCTGAGCAGCATAGTTTATTGTAGTTTTTTCCCCCTCACACGATGCAGATGAAATGGATGGGTGTTATAAACATTCCCGCATGTTAGAATTCTTAATGTCTTTTTAACATGCTTCTCCCAGAGCTGATCAGTGACTGATAGGAGAGACAAAATACCATTCTTAACAACAAGGACACATCCTTTTAATAATGTTGTAAGATGGTAACAGCCCCCACCCCAATCTTGTGAGCCTAATAATTATATATAGTCTCACTAGGCTTTTTTTTTTATCTTCTGCGGTACAACAGTGGTCAATGCATTTTATGGCATCTCTGCTTATAGTGGTATTTATTCGGGGGGGGGGGGGCTCTTTTGTAGCCATGCTTACAATGCCTCCTTGACCTGCCAAGAAGACACCCCACCCACTGCTCCCACTGTATGTGGCCTATTACGTTCACCTGTATTTCAGATTACCTTGCAGCCAAAGCAGCTCCAAGATAGTTTCTCATGCTTCCCCATTGTAGCAGTGATTTCCATATGATCTTAACTCAAGAATCTGCATGCAAGTGATATAGGGCCCATTAGTGCACGTGGGGGAGGTGGCCTGAGAGGATAGCTTCTGACTCTTGTGAATATTGTGGTCCAATTGGCTGATTTCCTGTGGGACCACTTCCTTCCATCCTCTGCCTGCCTCTCCCACCCTTCAATCCTCTATAAGGAAGATTAGATTTCCACGTTAAACAGTTACTTTTCTTTTCCTGTTGATTAACAGGGTGGCTATCCAGGCAGCTGATATATTTAAAGACTGGCTTGAAGTCATTGGAAATTGTAAATGAACTGTAGTGTAAGAACTTGGCTCTGTTCTGTGGCTGCCTGATATTCTGTGACATTATGTTATGTCATGTCATAAACTATTTTTTATTGCCCCAAACACAGGAGGGGCTGGGCTGCTGTTGCTAGCCTTATTATATCATGAACATAACAGTTCAGTCTGAGAGGGGGTCAGTAGGTATGTCTGTAGTCACATTCTGGTGATACTGGCTATATGGCTATGTGGGATTGAATGACCTGCCATCTTTTAGTCACTTTATGGTGGCATGATGCTTTATAAAATGGACAGTTGAAAGCAATAAGGTGCTGAATGTTTTGCAATTGTTTTGCACTCAGTACTTTAGGGATTGCTTGTTTGTTCATTTACAGAGGTTGTATGATTGATACCCCTATGGAGGAAAAAAAAAGAAGTCAGAGCTGCAGGGTGGCATTTGGTGGTGGTTTTGCAAACAATCGGTTATATGAGCTGGAACTGGGCATCAAATTGCCAATTACCAACCTTGGATTTTGGGACAATAAAGCAAAGTAGGCAGTAATACACAGCAGATCTCTTCTGGCTATGTAACAAGAGCACACTTTGGGGGCAGTCTGATTTAAGGCCTCATGGTTTTCCGCCAGCATCATCGCAGTACAGGGTGAAATAAAGGTGTTGTGGTTTGTGTGGATTTGGCTTGTAGCTAGCAAGGTGAACAGTCAGATATAAATATAAAAGAAAGCCCCGGCTCTGCCAATTGGCTTGGGGCACCAAAGGAGGGGCTTCATGTTGGAGATGGTTTATAGATTAATATCAGATCTCACCTCCCCCCATCTTGCTGCCATTCTCTCCATCTTTTAGCTATCGTATTTTGCATTTTATATTTTGCATTTTTATAGCTTTGTAGCATTTTATTTACATACATTTGTTTTTTAATATTCAAGCCACCCTGTGGTAAGATTGGCAGCCAATGAATTGGATGGATGGATGGATGGATGGATGGATGGATGGATGGATGGATGATGGATGGATGGAT
>JANHZT010003227.1:117606-128064 GCA_032468215.1 Stegonotus admiraltiensis | reverse complement strand
GGCTGTGCACCGCCCTGAGTCCTTCGGGAGAAGGGCGGTATAAAAGTTTAATAAATAATAATAATAATAAATAACAGCTGATCGTTAGAGGGATCAGCAATGAGAAAAGCAGACAAAGTGCGGAAGATCGCTAGCACCTCGTTAGGGCTGAAAAAAAGCTTTGAAAGCACAGCTGATGGTAGGAGGGAGCTCCACTGAAGCTGGAAGTGGTAAGAGAAGGCAGCAGCTGTGCCGGATAGCCATTTTGGGCACCGTGCATCGTTTTTTAGGCTTCCAAACGCGTCACATTTTCAGGTGATGATTGGCAGCAATGTGCTTTGGTGATCCCCGCAGTCTTGAAGGCCTCTCAAACGGAGTGTTTGGAGGCTGAAAACGTTATGCGCAGAGCCCAAAAACACAAGCCATTGTCAGTAGCAATCTCTGCAGGCAGGAAGAGGTCGTGTGGAGGCCGAAGGGTGGGGGCCAGTGGGTGGGTGAGGCTACATATGGAGCATAAGATGCACCCAAATTTTCAGCCTCTTGGGGGGGGAGTGTGTCTTATACTCCAAAAAATACAATTTTGATCATGTGACCATGGGAATGCTGCAACAGTCGTAAGTGTGAAAAATGACCATAAGTCACTTTTTTCAGTGCTGTTATAATTGTATAACTGTTGTAAGTCGAGGACTACCTGTACTTCATTTTGGATCCAACAAAGCTGTATTAAAAGCATTGATTTTAACCCTTTAAGGCCTAATTACACACCATACTGTAAACTGAAGACTTTTCATTGAACGCTGGAAGAACCTCATGACACCCAACATATATAAAATGGCTTCCAATGCAGTCTCCTAAATCTTATATGTAATCTTTGATCTATCTTAAAATCACGAGTCATTTTCAGAAATACATATAAATGTTCAATCTCAAATTCAGTATTAAAATATTAAGATAGTAAAATGAATATGTTTATTGTATTTTTCGGTGGTAAGATTGGAGAGTTATGTGCAACAATTAGAGAGTTATGTGCAACAAACTTAATTAAATTTAATTTTACATTTCAGCCTCTGGGAAAAGAAATTATATTCCCGCCTTAAGTCCCCTAATGTTGTATCAACCAGCTTTTAAAATTTTTGAAATTGACTTCTGTTTAAAAGTTACTTTTCCTTCTAGCCTGCCAACAAAGATCTTGTACAGCATATGAATTTTGAAATCAGTGTGGTGTATTACAAAACAGTTTTTAAAATGTATTTCCATCACCAGCTGCTTGTACACATTAGGACCTGCATAGAGATTTCAAGAACTGCTTCTTCTAAAATTTATGGACATGGAGCATTATGTTAGATACAACTATGGATTGATATTACTAATATGTTTTTAAATGATACATTTCAGCATGTTAGTAATGTTACTTCACTACGACATCTAACCCTATGTTCTGTATTAAATCTTATTTTCCACATAATATAGTTATGAAAAAGAATTAAGGATGGTTTCATGAGAGTGACCATTTTCCAAGTATTTTTCTTCATTTGGTTTAATCAAATAGCTGTAATTTTGATGAGGTCTATAGTTTTGTTAGTAATGTTGCAGCTGCTTTGTTAGAGTCAGCTGCTATCTTGTATATTAAATTGAGTATCAACATTTTAGTTAAATGAAAAATTACAGAGGCATGATTTTTGCTTTCAAAAGATACAAAGTTCTTATATTCACCTGTGACATTAGTATTTAAAATATTTAAATAGTATTTAAAATATTTCTAATAACATAGCAAATACAAATTTAAGTGAAATATATTTCATTTATGTTGATTTTTGAGATTTATAATAGCTTGTTGGCCATCCAACTATCATTTAGTGAATTAAATTTAAGCAAAACCTTTATTCCCTGTTTTTGTATTATTCACTTGTGAGTTAAGATTACATCTAATTTGTAGGTGTTCAAGAATCATAAGATTTCTAAGAAGCATCTATGACTATTTATTTGAACTACAATTTGCAGACCTTTTTGCTCTGTTTTACACCTTGGAGAAAATAAGAATGAGAAGATGTTCTCCCACTGGGCTCTTCTATTATAACAATAATGATGCTACTGGCCATAGCTGTTTGAGTTACATAGCTAGTTTTCAAAACTTGCTTAATTATCAGTAGGATTAGGTAGCCTTTTATTGATCTTGTGGATTTAAGATTTATAATTACTCTTTTCCACAAAGTTGAGGTACTACATTGCTGGCCCTTGAAAGTGCAACAAACCTGTAGAAAGCAGACTAGTTTCTAGAAAGGTGAGAAAATCTGTATACTTCCAGGTAGTCTTTTAATATAATTTTTCTTCATCTGTTTCTCTGACACTTTTGCAATATATTTTTCCAATTTCTAAATTCTTTGTTTTAGCAGCTCTTAAAATTGTATGGCATGAAGCTGAATCTCTTGGAAATGGCTTTTTTTAAATTTGCTTGTTAAAGCCTAAGTCATAATGTATATTGATTTATGTAATTGCTCTCTGTAGTCATTGTTTTATGAAGATGAAATTCCTATTACATGGTTTGTCTATCTTTTCTCCAAAGTCTGCTGTAATAAAAAGCGACTTCTTCAGAAATTTTTTTATGGTTTAATATGAGGTGTGGCACTTCATAATATTCAAACAGTTTTCATAGAGGAGTTTTACATTGCACACTCGTTTTTTTGGAGAACATTATCTCTAATCATAGCTGTTAAAACAACTGAGCAACCATATTATATGAAGAACCTTTCAAATTATTTTAGCATGAAGTCTGCAGCAATTTTCTAAGTGATGGGCAGTCATTATCCCTTTGTCTGAATTATTCTTTGAAAATGAGTAAGAGCTTCATGAGTCTGATTGCCCAGACTCATTAGAAAAAGGGAGTGCACAACTTTCTTTGCTCAAGGGCTCTACAGGGCTTTCTGTGGCATGCTGAGGCTACACTTCAAGTGGGAATAAAGACACTTTTTATACATGTGTTTTATGTAGGCATTAATAGCAAAGCATCCTCCTAATGAAGTGTAGTTTTTTTTTAAATGGTAGAAATTTTTGAAAACCCTTCTTTCAGTGTATGGAAATGAAGATTTAGCAATCTCCCCCAGATTCCTCAAACTTTTTGCAAGGATAACTTACAAAATGCAGTGATGTAAATTCAGAAGGGTGGTATGTGAAGAAATGCTAGCTGCAAAAGCAGCTTCTCAAGAATTAGTATCATTTACAGAAAAAAGTGTTTCTGATGAGTAATTTTTACAGATGCTGACATTCCAAGTATTAACAGTTGAGCCTTTGTGAGATTCTAAATTATAAAAGCCTTTAAATGTTATGAAAACCAAAAGTAGAACCATATCTACTATCTGGCATTTGTTTCTGATAGCATCTCTGTTTGCCGTAATTTTGCATCTTCAAACCATTTAGACTGCCTCTATATCTTGCCTAGATATTTTATCTAGATATGCTTTCCTTTGGCTTAGATTGTTTTGTTTTGCTTAGTTTACATTGCTTTTTTTTAATTGTTCCTTTCATCTTTCCTTAGCCATCTTGCAAACCTGAATCAAAATCAAAGTGATGTATCAGAATCAAACAATGTAGAAGCATATGCTTTCATCAGCTGCATTCATTTCATTATAAAAGTATAGTTTTATAACTGATGACTTAATGGTTATTCAAAATTGCAACAGACCCTGAAAATGGGATTTATGACCTGACTTAGAAGTTCTGTCCCACGTCCAGGCAGTCATGTGACCACAATTTAGGCAATGGACTACTGGCCTGCATTTAAGGCTGGTTGATACATCCCAGTCATGTAACTGTGATATACAACTTTCCCCCCACAGAAACTGACATTTTTAGTATAGCTTATTAATAGGGAAAAGTGCTACCAGACTCATCCCCATTTTCTGTGATCATATCTAACACAACTCTCCTACATCTCCTCCAGAATCTGAAAGACACCCCTCCTTTATGGAACTTATTCTATTCTGCCTACATATATTATCTCTGGTCTATTTATGTGCAGAACATGAGGTGCTTCTAAAAGAGTTCGTTCACTTTTTCCCCACTCTGCCTACATGTATCTTTCACAGCCACAATCTCTTTCACACACAAAAACACCACAGATCCTGTGCGCGCGCGCGCGCACACACACACACACACACACACACACTATCTATATAAACTTCTAATTCTCAAACATAACAGCTCACCTTGCCATCCCTGCTATGAAAACTTTCATGATACACAAATATTTATGCAACAAGTTTAAGTTTTCACAAATGTTTTGATGCTTACAGTATTTAAAAAATGATAGTAATAACCCTTCATCTTTTTTCTGGAAAATCATGGGAAGATGTCAATGTTAAGAAAAAGGTTATGCTGCTAAAAAGTATACAGCACATCCTTACAACTATTAGGTTTGCTTACCTAATAGCTTGCTTACCGATGAAAGCATCTGAATATGTGTGCAAAAACATTTACTTCTGGTTTCCTGCAAAAATCACTACCCAGCAAATAATAGATTTCCTTAATGGCTACCTCAGAAAAGGTCATAAAATCAGGTCCAGTCATGAGGTGATCCTCTTTACAACCATCACAACTTATGACTGAAATCGTGGGCTAAGTTATGGTCATAACCTGGGAACTACCTGTATGCACAGAGTGTGAGAAACAACCAGTTTACAGTCCATGAAGAAGAGAGGAGACCAGACCAGAGGAACAGGAAACCTGGATGATCCGTGACTTAAAGAGTATGAAGCAGCTAAAGGGACCCTGCACCAAATGGGGGAGAAAAGGAATGAAACCAGGACTAGAAAAAGTAGCCTTGAACTGAGTACCCTTGCAAGGCGAAACCCAGATAGTTCAGTTAATTTGAGTGAAGTGGAAATAATTTCTCTTTGCTCTTTTGCAAGAGCACAAACCGAAAAGGGAGCAAAGGAACACAACTAACTTTCCAAAAGTTATAAATAAGTAGTTGGAGGGGGTGGAATGGTGGGTGGGTGAAAAAAGTTAGCTGGCAAAAAACTGTTAAGGTATTCTCAAAGATGTCATTTTAGCATTTTGTATATAAACTATGACCATATTACTGTAAGCAGCTGTATATAAGGATAAATGGAAGTGATATTGATCTGCTGGCTCTATATGTGTCTGCATTGTTCTCTGTCCTCGCTTTCCTCCAACAGCAGATGAATGGAATACAGTGTGAAAGGATTGTTGGATGCAGTGTATGTGAAAATAGAGAATTATAGGTAGTGAAAATTACTGTATCTAAAGAAAATGATTTCTAAGTAAATAATAATAATAATTGTGCAGTTGTGTAAAAAGTACTCCCTCATAAGTACCTGATGAAGTTATTGTGAGCAGTGTTGCTTAAGTAATAATGAGTTGGTTAGTATATTGGTCAGGATTTGGAATTCATTGTACTTGGACAACAATATTGATCAGCTATTTTGCCTTATTAAAGTTTTGAATGTCATAAAATGTTCTTAGAAATGCACAATTGGTCTTGAAGCTTCAGATTTTGTGTTGGGTTGCATGTTCAGTAAGAAAAACAATAAACAACAACAAGATAGAGAAAGCATGCAGAGCATGGCTTCTGAAATTCTTCTCAGCCCTTAAAAAATGGCATTGCTCTAGGCTACACATCATGACTGGGAATGATGAAGAAAGGGGGCTTATAATGGAGAGCTCCACAACTTCCAAATGTATAACAAGCATTAGCTTTATTATACAATGTTTGTCAAGATTGGCATGTGGCTGTGGTTATTTTGATCCAGGCTTAATGGCATCCTTTTTTGACTTATGCATTCTGTCTAATTTCCCTACAGCTGGTTGCATGCAGACCAGCTAGGTTGATGGTTTAGGAGACTTATAAAATACAACTCCTAGATTTATGGAAAACGAAATAATAGTAACTACTTTCCAAGAAAGATAAAACCCGGATTCCTGATTTATTTTTCCCAACAATTATTTCCTTGTTCAGTCTGCATGTTGGTCATTTGCTTTAATTTCATCCATAGGCTACAGAGAATTATGATACAAAATTATTGCAAAACAAATGTGAATATGGAGATTGCACAACCAATCGCATAACTCAGCTTCACACACACACACACACACACACACACACACACCCTTTCCACTGGTCAAATATGAGCTTAGATAATGCAGTAGGGAAAACTATTATTCCTGGACAAGAGGTAGTTTGGTTCAGATCTCCATTTAAACAGGCAAAGTTATAGAGAATAACTGTCTTTTACTATATCACACAAGATGGCTCTGAGGTAAAAAAAAATCCTATAAAGTGGGACAAATCACATTTATACCTTTGGAAGCAGGGGAGGGAGGTACAAATTTGAACAAAATAATTGCTATGTTAAACATTCATCTACAGATTTATTTGCTATTCTATTTCTGTAACTTCCTCATGTTTGAAAGGCATTACCAAAAAAAAAAGTGCCTAAATATAATTGTGGAGTACATTTCTCCCCCATCTTCCTGCCTATGTATGAAAATGCAGTAACCAAAGACATGTGACCCTGATTATTGACTACATGTTTAATTTCTATCAGGAAGTAGAAAACAATTGCATCAGTCTTCTCTGTGGCAAATAGATCACCAAACTTCCAAGTTAATGAAAATCCGGAATAGAGAGAAGCTGTTTACATGGCTAGTTCCGACCCTTGTTATTGGTAACAATTGTTTTGTTTCTTAATTAAAATGAAAATATTTTTAATATGCCACTCTAATAAATACTGTAAATCTCAGAGCACCAGTCAGTGCTAATAAAAGTAGTAATGTCAAATCTTTTTAAAGCTGAACTCAAATTCTAATGGTTTCCTAGAAACATCCATATAGCTTTCTTGGCAGTATTACAGGGATGGTTTGCCATTTCCATTTTCCAGCCTAGAGCACTAAATTTTTAAAAAAGAAAGAACATTGCAGAAGGCAAGCATAATGGCAAAAGCCAATGAATGGAATTTGGATTGGTGACAAAACTTGGATTGGATGGATAAAAGGGAATCGTGTGTGCAGAGATTATTACAAAGTTGGTAATATCCATATCCATGAAATGTAATAAAATATATTTCAACTATTACATTAGATAGGAAGAGTCAGGGTATTGGTGAAAAGAGACATGCTCTACTTAAATATCCTAGTATAAATATCAATTTTATGTCAACATTTGGACTGCATCTTGAATTTCCAGATTCTACCTTTTACAGAGGTAAAGTATGTATATCACCTCAGCAGAAGACATTTGTAATTTGTGGTTTACTTGTTTTTCTGTCTTCGTATATATTGAAGCTGTGATAGCATGTAACTTCAAATTCTAAACAGGTGTAGACAAGTTGATGCTTCCAAATATTTTTAGCTATCATAGCCACAGTCCTTTACTTCTGGTCATGCGGCTTGGGGATTAGGTGTGTCATAATTCAAAGCAACTGGAAGCCCCTAGGTTGCCAACTTCTACTTCAGAAGAATAATTGTGAATTTATTTAGGGGATTGATTTCTAATATCACTCAGCTATAGTGCTAAAATTGGCTGCAGAATCTTTCTTTGGACTATGATTTATGCTAGAGCCATTAAAACCCTTTACCAGGATTATTTAGTTTGTAAATCACTAAACCAGGCCACTGCAGTTATAGCTACAAGAAAAGAAAAAACAAGCTCATTTTTCTGCAATCTGCTTGACTCATATCTTCTTTCTATCCCTTCTATCTGGATTTTTATTATAGGCGTCTTAGGAGAGGAGCCAGTGTTTATTGTTTATGCTAACTTTACTGTGCTATCTACAGTGAAGACATGGTATAAAAATAATATTGTTCTGCAATGCAGACTTTGCTTGATAAAACTACATGCTTTAGTTCCTATGTTGCTTCCTTTCAGCACATTTTGCATCATTACCGTCAATTTCATTGGTGATGCTCTCAGTTGACTAGGAGCAGCCTGTGTTGAAGCTGTAAAATCGTAAACCTGGAATCCAGCGTGGCCCTCAGCCTAACAAAAAGAGTGTATGGCAATAGCACTTAGACTTATATACCGCTTCACAGTGCTTTACAGACCTGTCTACATGGTTTACAGAGTCAGCATATTGCCCCCAACAATCTGGGTCCTCATTTTACCGGCCTCAGAAGGATCAGTGATTTTGAAACTTGGGAACTGCAAGATGTGTGGACTTCAACTCCTGGAATTCTGGAAGTTGAAATCCATACCTCTTAAAGTTGCTTGGTTTGAAAAACAAACTGCTATGGATTTCTATGGAAAGTGAGTTTTTCTTCCCTTGGAATTCCCTTGCCCTATGTATGACATGTCGAAGTGGGGGAAGAAAGTTGAGGAAATAACAAAAAGGGCGCATCAAAATGGAAGATTGAAAACGAGTGGCTGGCCTCATCCAGAAGTGTGTGATTATGATTGCTTCCCTTGGCTTCAGTCTCATTCATTTTTGGCATGCAGTAAGGTTGCCAACAAAATACTCTTTCAAGAATGTGGTCCTTGCCAAAAAATTATACACATGTTAATACCCAGGGCGTTTTCAGTGGTTTGTCAAAACTACTCAACAGGCACCATGGAATGTTGTTGGAAATCACTGTGTAAACCAGAAATAAGCAGACTTGTATCTTTCATGTATTCTATTTGAATTTCCCCAAATCAGACTTCAGATAGCCCTTATTTAGCGATCATAATTGGGACCAGCAAATTGGTCATTAAGCAAAGCAGTCACTAAGCAGTCATGATTGTGCTTATGCCCTTACTTCAGCTTATCTTTGTTTTACAGACTTGCAGAAATCCCAAATGTGAGGACTAGTCGCAAAGTTACTTTTTATCACCGTTTTAATTGAATGGCTGCTAAAGAAGGCAATTAAATGAAGACTATCTGTATTTTGTGGCTGCAGCAGTGGGGGTGGTAATCTTCCTCACGGTGATGATGATGGTTGCATTACTAGCCTAGAAAGAAAGGTTGCCTGGAAAGACATTTTCAGAAAGCTTTTTAGTCTCTGGCAATTTCCATGAACTGTCAAAAGTACATCAAATTTTGCAAAAAATAAAAAAATAAAAACCGGGGTTCTCTTGGCACCAGCACATAGACTACAAGATTGTTGGCTTCTATCATTTATAACCAATAATAAATTATTCATTTGAAGAATAATAAATTATTCATTAGGACTACTGATAGAAAAAGCCTAGAGAAAATCAGATCATCAGTAAGAGCAATGGGGAAAACCCTGCCTGCTAATTGCTCCCTAGTTCTGCTTGCAATTTGCATTTGAAAAGCTGAATCTTAGATACAAATGTCCCTTCAGTCTAAACCATACTGGCTTGTTATATTGCTTGGATGGAGGACTGCCTTGAAACCATACCTGAAATACAGAGATGGGGAATTTCAAGCCATGTGCCGGCTTCCTCCCTGGCAGTGCAAGCCCTAAGGATGCTCTTAGCTGCATAGCTTTTCATACAGTGGTGGCTAGAAAACATTTTCTCCCATCTGCTGCTGCTGCCGCTGCCGCCGCTGCCAGTGTTGATAGAAGAGGAGGATCACACCTGCAATTTTTCACTTCAGGATGCCTTAGGGCTCAACATTCTCACCCCTCCTGTTTAACTTCTACATAAAACTGGTAAATGAAGTCCTCTGTCAGTTGAAATCTGGTATTATCAATGTGCAGATGATTACCAATTATCTCAACCCTAGCCTGTGAAAGTGAAGGTACCAACATAGGGTAGCTAGCAGGGGTTGGGTGGGGAGGAAGAGACTTTGGTCCAATCCTAGATGAGTGGCTGTGGCTATTTGGGCCTCTGGGTCTGGGTCACTTTTGGTCTTAGATGGGATTATGCTTTTCCAACTTTGAGAGTCCACTTCTCCAGTCCCCCAGACTCTCAGCCACTGCTCAGAGAGCCTGTAGCAGCAGTGGCTGAGAGGACTTTTACACATGTTCACCTTGTATGCCAATGCAAAGTCCTTTCCTTACTTTGGAGGTTCTTTTGATGGTCATTCATGCCCCAATACTGCACGATTAGACCACCCTACATGGTGGTACCATTGGAAACTATCTGGAAGCTACATCTGACCTGAAATGCAGTGGCAGGGACAGCAATAGGCATTCCTTGCTAGGCCCATGTTTTAATCTTACCAGTTACTATAATTTTCCAGGTGCAATTCAAACTGCTGGTTGTCACCTATAAAACCCTTAACAATATATAGAGCCCTGCCCTAGTTATTTTAGGACCTTGCCTGTCTCCAACTGTTTCTGCCTATCTGGTATGCTCAGGCACAGAGGGTGTGCTTTAGGTCCCCTCACTTAACTGTTGCCATCTAACAGGGGCAAAGAAACTTGCCTTTTCTATTGCAATTCCTGTCCTCTGAATGTTTTCCACACTTGTAAGCATTCTACAAGTAATATTAAAATCTGGAACTGTTCCCAGACTAGAGGTTTTTTATGAAGACCCTCTTTTTTACTCTCTGTGTGTGTAGGGGGGGGGAGGGAACG
>JANHZT010003227.1:6560-20641 GCA_032468215.1 Stegonotus admiraltiensis | reverse complement strand
TAACCTTTTTGTCATTGTGTGCCAAAAGCTTGGGGAGGGGGGGGGGTGTCACACAGACGTGTGCCCACATTCATAATTCTATGTGCCCTGCCCACCCCCCATGTCCCCCTTGCTTTTGGCACGCAATGGCATGGTGGGTCCGGTAGGCCCATTTTTCACTCTCCCCAGGCTCCAGAGCCTTTCTAGGAGCCTGGGGAGGGCAAAAAATGGCCTTCTCCACCCCCCCAGAGGCCCTCCAGAGGCTGGAAACAACATGTTTCCTGACTTCTGGTGGGCCCAGAAGTCCTGAAAATCAACTGGCCGGCGCACACATGCGTGCCAGAGCTGAGCTCGCGTGCCCACCAATATGGCTCCACGTGCCACCTGTGGCACCCATGCCATAGGTTTGCCATCATGGCCCTAGAAACTAAGAGAGAAGAGGCCAAAATCATGCTACTGGTTTCTGCTGCCCATATGGTAGAATTTTCATCAGTGCAGCTATGGACCATTTGGGGAGGGGGTGGGCAGCAGATTTAAAGGTGGGGAAAATATCCCACCAAAAATCAGTCCTTTTATCTGAGAATTGAGTGAAAGAAAAAGAAATCTTAAGAGTACTAGGATACCCAAGGGCTCCCCACCCCTGATTTAAAGGCTGATGTGGCACGCATCATGTACTCTTATTTAAGTGCACTTTTACTCTGTATTCTGTGGCTGGCTGCTATATTTGGTTTTCCTTTTTCGTTGCAGGAGAAAGTGAGGCTGAGGTATCGACTGACTTTCACATTGGGAGACACGCCCAGCACCGAAGTGGGGGAAGTAGACCAGTTTCCTCCAGTTGATAATTGGGGAAAGCTATGACCCAGAGCTATTTCATGGGGACTGGAATGAATGCGACATGACAAAGGCACCGGCGGTATCAGTTAGTGATATTTAGCTTTGTTTACATGTCCCGTCCACTCCACTTGTAGCCGTAGTCCAGAATGTTTCCTGCACTCTGGGACGATAGCCTGGCGTGTAAATGCCAAGTGTAAACTTGTGGGAACAGCCAGGAACAGAGACCTGGTTGGTTTCTTTACCTTGGCCAATCCAACTCTATCTTCCACTTCATTAAAACTTGAAATATAAATGTTCTGGAGAATTTGATGAGCAGAAATTGAATACACTGGAACATTATTTCAGTTAGGCTAGAGGTCTACCAAGGGCTATGATGCCTTTGCAAATTCTTTTGGGTGTAGAGTCCTAATGACCTTCCTATACCCAATTCTTTTTACCTCTGTGAGATCAGAACTACGATAACCTTTAGGCTTGCTGAGCAATAAGATACACTTCCAAGAAATGGTGGGCTTTGCCATGATCAAGCACTCCATTTACAGAATATCTGTTCCAAGAGCCAGCAGAGCCCATACAGATATTTTACACTTGCCACTTGAGAACATCAACAACACACAGGTCTCAAGTTGCTGCCTTCTAATTTTATACTTGTAGCTGACTTGCTCGTGTGCTTTCCCAGTAGCTGCTGAGTTTTGTATGCACACAGCTCTCTGGTTTTCCTCTGCTTACACAATTGTCTCTTTTTTGTGAATTAGCTACACTAAAGATCCACATATAGTTTATACACTGCTCAAGTGGGAAGCATGGAGCAATGGAAATACAAATAGTATTGAGAAGGAGCATCCATTCAGGTTCAGTTGTTAATTGGGCTCAAAGGAGGAAGTGATGGAGCTAAGGATCTGAGGCATCTCCTGAAGGCACTATTGTTAGTTAAAAGTATGATATGTATATTAAGCTATAGGAATGTACCAGATCTGCAGACCAGGGAAAAGAGGAGCCATGGCCATGCATGTGCAGGGATGATACACTCCAATTTATTCTTTTTAGATAATAGGTGGGTAAGTGCAATTGTCTATAGGAAGAGAGAGCTTTTATGTTGAGACAGGCAGGCTTTTCTAAACAGTGATAGACACGATACGGTTCAAAAGCCATAGAGGGAAGTCACTGCTTTGAGTAATTATACTTTCTCCTGTGTGTAACACAGTTTTGGTTTAACTATGTGCTCATCTGGAACAAATCGTTTTGTTCCCTAGTGAAGAGAAGGCCCTGAAAATCTACTCTATGCTACACTATAACCGAGGACTTTTTTGTGTGGGAGTTTAAAATTTTGCAATTAAAATTTTGGTATTAAAGAGATCGTGGGACGATCAGACCTCCGTTACAATGGCTGTGACTTCTTTGCATTAAGCTTCTGTAGACAAGA
Source organism: Stegonotus admiraltiensis (assembly GCA_032468215.1). Taxonomy (NCBI): domain Eukaryota; kingdom Metazoa; phylum Chordata; class Lepidosauria; order Squamata; family Colubridae; genus Stegonotus; species Stegonotus admiraltiensis. The sequence continues at coordinate 18,408 of JANHZT010003227.1, read as the reverse complement.
TACAGTTAACGGTCACAACAGAAAGAACCTCATTGGCTTTTGAAGGGATCCAGTTTCAAGTGTGTGAGGAGATAGTCCCCGATTAGCCAAACTCATGGTATGAGGGCCGTATTAATTATGTAAAGCTGATGGGAACCCAGCAGTATTTTTTTTTGCTCTTGATCTCGTCCTCTCTAAAATTAGTGTCTCCCTATTATCAGCGTTTTACTTAAGCTTCTAAGTCTGCCCCAGTGCCATACTTATTTGTACAGAGCAGATTTCACTGTTAAGAGATGATCTGCAAATCACTCCGATTGAGGAAACCACACACACACACAAAGCACAAGGGCTTTCTGCCAAATTGCTTTCATGCTATCAGCAGTGCCACTCTGTCCATGCTGTATAATCCAACAGAAAGATCTCATCGTCTCACTGTGTGGAAATGTACTACTACAAGCTTTAGAAATTATTTATGAATGTTCCTGTTCACAGGCTGAAGTTGCAGCTTTCTATCAAACACTCAAGATTGTAAATATATCTCAGAAGCATTTGTTATTCTGCACGCTCAATAAAAATACTTTCTCTACTCTGCTTTAGCTACCTTGCAGCCACTTCATACTAAAATGTATTTTTGTCTGAAAATTATTGGAATTAACATGTTTCTTTACAGTATTCTACATGTTTCTTTACAGTAGCTGTGATGTAAACAGAAAGCTATATGGCTAAATATCAACTACTATATGTACTCAGACAAATATCTTTTGGTTTGTTTTTAAACTCGAGTAAGGAGAAATCAAGATTTATTGCAAGATCAGATTGCCCCTGGATTTAAAACAAGCAAATGAAATGGTTTGTTTCAACTTGTGTGAATAAAACAAGTTGGGTTATTTTAATGACAAGATGGGTTTTCCATCTTATAAGATTGTAAAAGTCTCAGTTTACAAAAACCCTGAGTTTCTTTCTTGAAATTTACCACAAAAAGAAAGATAAAATAAATGCAAAATATGAAATTTATTTTTATCAAAATAACAACAACCCTGGTATGTACACTAAGTTAACAAAGTAAAGTTTAAGAACTATTTTAATTTGCAGCTCTCATGATTCTTCTAGTGTGCCCTCTTTAATGATAGCTCTTGCTAAGTTTCGTGCCAGAGCAAGTCTTAGCATTTCCACCTTCATTATCTCTGCATCATCATCCTAGAAACCAGAAAAAAGGGGGAAAGAATTGAATAACATAACCTGAAATCAATTTTAGAAATATAAGAATATCTGATAAGTCAGAGTATACCTACACAGTCACGGCCACATTATTTCTCATATTTAGTATGCAACTCAGTGGAGTCCCTAAAAGGATAGCCCAAAGGCTACTGAATTTTTCAGAATTCTTCCTCCACAACTGGGAAACAGTTCCATCTTAAATATTAATTTAGCATGATGCAATACATATTCAGGATGGAATTAAAAAGCATTAATTTAGAACGAAGCTGCTTGCTCATCAGTCTTGGAGGAAGAACCCAAAATTTATTCATTCAGAACATATCCAAAATATCACAAACCACTTCCAGAAATGCATTAAACTTATCTAGATTGGTCCTTCTCAGTCCACTCAACTGTGGAATATTCTGCACATCTCTTGTAGACGTCAGGAATTCTCTGCAATTCCCAGAGAGCATTTGCAGCTATTTTTATTGCTTGGTCAGAACAATGAAAAGCACACACACCCTTCCCACTAGCATCCTGAATTGTCGAGAAGCAGTGCTGGGAAGGGCTTTTGGTAACACTTTCATACCATTTGAAAAAATATTTTATCTTATGCTCCTTTCCACAGGTTTCAGGGAATCAGTGGATGTGAAACAACCAGGAAAAGCAGGCATTAGAAGCAATAAAATTCAGAAGTGAGAAGGATTGTCCCCTTGATTCAAAGGACAAATTTTCTGTCTGATATACCACTAGTTCTTATGGGTAATCTGTTCTTTAAACACAAAACATACCCCTTTTCCCAGTTTCAGCTTTCAGTAAAACGCAGATTTGTAACAAAGCAATTTAGTCAAGTTAACAAGATCAAAGAAGTTATAATTAACTTCAGTGTATCCTTACACATACATAAGGAAAATATACGAAGAGATGAAAAGACATAATTGAGTTAGTGATGCAGGATCCAATATGGGTCCATCACCAGGACCAGAGGTTTTGTCTTCCGAGCTTTTGTACTCATGCTGGAGCCCATCCTCAGGGAACTTCTGTGTGTGCTCTGGACTCGTGTGTGTGATATTTATATGGTGGCTGTGGTGTGTAGCTTTTTAGATGTAGATTGGGTTGTTGATGGCTGGCTATTAAGTCATTGGCTATAATTTCCTTGTGCTGTCAAGCCCCCCCCCCTTAAGGACTTGATAAGCTGGAGGTAAATCAGCACTCCCGTCAATGAGTGTGTTACCATATAAATACCACACACAGAACAGCCCAGAGCACACACAGAAGTTCCCTGAGGATGGGCTCCAGCATGAGTCCAAAACCTCAGAAGACAAAACCTCTGATCCCGGGACTGACCCAGATTGGATCCTGCAACATTATCCTGGGATGCGTATATTCACCTTAATTTGTGAGTTAATGTTCTCCCCCAATGCACTGATCTCAACAAAAACAATAACTTCTCTAAATTACAGTGGGGCTCTGTCCTCACATCCTGAAATTGTAATATATCAGGCCCTTAAAACAGCATACGTAGATAAGATTACCTGGAGCTTCTCTTTTTTTGGCTCTGCTGCCATCACATCTTCTAAGCATTTCATCAATTCGTATGTCTGATCAGCAGAAAATATCACCTGCAGAAAATTGATTGTAAACTTCGTTTATTTATTTATTTATTTATTTATTTATTTATTTATTTATTTATTTATTTATTTATTTATTTATTCGATTTATAGACCGCCGTTCTCCAATGGACTCAAGGCAATGTTTAATGGCAATCCCCCCCGCCCCCATTTATTTTTGGAAGTGGGATTTTAAATTTGATATTCTGGCAGATTTGAACCCTAAGCATGTATGGTTATCCCATTAACAGCTAGAGAATCCTAAAATCTTTATCTTTTTTGGTCTCTGTTTATCTTTAAGAAAAATTCAATATAACATGTTATGAACTCAAGGATTGTTTACTTTTGTGGCCGCTGTAAATACTACAAGGCAGGACCAGATGAAGATCACTACTTACATTGTTCATCTACCCAGTGGTGAAATCCAAATTTTTTTACTACCAATTCTTTGGGCGTGGCGTGGCTCGGTAGGTGTGGCAGGGGAAGGATATTGCAAAATCCCCATTCCCTCTCCACTCCTGGGGGAAGGATATTGCAAAATTTCCATTCCCACCCCACTCTGGGGCCAGTCAGAGGTTCTCCGAACTACTCAAAATTTCCGCTACCGGTTCTCCAGAACCTGCTGGATTTAACCCCTGCATCTACTCTTGAAAAAGATTCCATTAAACAATGTTACTAGAATTGAGAAACTGGCACATACAAATTAAACTTGAATCAAATCATGAACTTCATTTTAGAGCAGGCATCAAACTCAATGGACCCTACCTATCTGCAGCAAGGCTAACCTCTTCTACTTACAAACCCCTCTTTTTAAAGGAGTAAACAATCAGAGTGCAATACACACAGCCTCTTTTTAGACCAATATTCTTGTGATTACTGAGACTTGTGTTCTACCATCATTATTTGAATTTTGGTAACAATATAGCACTGAAGCTCTTAGGATCACACAATTTCTGGCTCAATGTTGTCTATCTTAGTTTAGATTAATACCACTGCCTAGTTGATATCAATTCATGTTGTATACAGGTAGTCCTCAACTTACAACCACAATTGAGCCCCAAATTTATGTTGCTAAGTGAGAAATGTGTTAAGTGAGTTTTACCCCATTTTACGACTTTTTTGCCACAGTTGTTAAGTGAATCATTGTTGTTAAATTAGTAATATGTTTGTTAAGTGAATCAGCCTTCCCCAGAGACTTTGCTTGTCAGAAGGTTGCAAAAGGTAATCATATGAACCTCGGGCACTGCAACGGTCATACATATGAAACAGTTGCCAAGCATCTGAATTTTGATCACATGATCGTGGGGATGCTGCAAAGATTGTAACGGTGAAAAACGGTCAAATGTCACTCTTTTCAGTGACATTGTAACCTCAAACGGTCACTAAATGAACTGTTGTAAATTGAGGACTACCTGTATTGTATTTCCAACACTAACTCCCATCAGTTAACAAAAATACATAATCCACAGAAATATCGCACTTGCCTCTTTATGTTCTAGGAGAGGAAGTGCATCAGTCAACAAAGTCATCCAGAAGGAGCAAGGAGCAATACGAGCTGTCATCAGCATTAATAACAGTTTGGCTGCTGCAAAGAACTTTTTCTCCCCATACATGCGATGAAATTCCCGGTACTTTCCTATAAAAGATGTTAAGGCAGTCCTTTCATATTTAGAACACCCATCAATTCTCAATCTTTGATCCTACACAATTGCAAAAAAGTTGTCCTGAATTAATTAATTAATTAATTAATTAATTGTGTAGCAATTTTATGCTATAAAATTGCTCTGGGTGGCAGCAAAAGACAAAAGGCATTTGTAACTAAGATCAGTTTAAATCAATAGCTCAAATCCCATTCATTTCAAACAAGCAAACAAACTGATAAATCATTACTGAGTTGTGTTTAAAAGTATCTGCAATGGTTTGTGCTAACTAGGACAGCTTTGAAATAACTCTAGCTTTATTAACGCAATAGCCTTTGAAAAGGCACAAAAAAGACACTGATATAATCAAAGTAAAATGTTTAGATCAAAGCGTTTCTCAATCATATGGGCAACGTACTGTCCCTGCCCAGCATAATATCTGAGGCTTTGAAACCCAGTTCAGGAAAACAGGAGGGATATTTGCGAGGTTGGTGTTTTTCAGTTTTGGAAGTTTTAAGTGGGAAGTGGGAACCTTTAAAGTTTGAGTGAATGCTTCAAAATTAAAGGATTTAAAAAATTCTACTTCCACCCACTCTGAACAACTTCTAGTTAGGACAAAAAGAGAAAGTGTGACTCCCAAGCCAAACAAAATGGAACCCTACTGTCAAGATGGAATCACTCACCAAGAAATGTTAGTCGATCACTAAGCAACATGGATGGACCCAAGTTGTCAATGAGGTCCAAGTCTGAGAAAGTACCTCTTTCACAATATTCTCTCAAAAATCTAGATAACAATATGGGTAAAATGGCAGATTAGCACATACAGCCATTAGTATGTACTGTATATATTATTAATTCTTTATAAAAGTTACTTCCTTATAAGCAAAGATTCTAAGGATTTAGATGTGAAGCATTTCCCAAGTTCTAATCAAACAATCTGTTTTTATCTGCATGAAATTACATAACATTTTCCCCAAATGTTATATAATTGTAGTCAATGAATACCAAAAAAAATTGAAAAAAATTAAAATAACATATAGCTCAAGCTCCTAATTATATTTTAGGGAGAAGAAAAACCACAAAGTATTTCTGTAGGCAATCTCTCCTGTACCTAATCTATTTTTCTCACAGAGTGGAGAAAAAAGGGATTACAAGAGAATAAGGCACACAATGGTAAATATACCAGACTCTCTGCATAGCCAAATTGCTTCCAATGTGTATTCCCCAGTGGATACCCGCTTACCCTCTTGTAATATCTTCCTCTCTAATATATGTAAATACAAACATTAATTCCTTTATTGTTTATTAGTCCAGGGCCAGAGTGAGCATTCCAAAGAACAGGAGTGTGGGAAAGAAGAAGCAAAAGCAGACATTAAAGGAGAAATAACATTAGTGATGCAGTTGCCAGTCCCAACTGTGGTAAATGAGGATTAGCTGCAAAACATTTTAATAAGAACAGCAGTAATAATTCTCTGAAATGTAAAATGGCTTCTCTTATATATTAAATACTACAGATCATTGATGGAAATTGACATATTAACTGGTATCAACTTTTTACCTATTCATTCTTATGTTTAGAGTATACTTATGAGCACAAATAATCCAACACTAACAATCACAATATCATCATTTATTAGGATTGCCAAATTCAAAGGAAGCATTGTCTCTAGCAGTTATATTATCCTAAATCTTTAGATATCTGTAGTAGTTTGCTGTTTCTGCAACTTAATAAGAATCCTGCTTCCCCAAATCCTACCTGTCTGATATGAGGGTAGCAAAAGCAGCATCTTTGGCTCGGATGCTCCAGGATAGTGCTGAGCCAAGGCGATTGTTCCGGACAGCCTTCATGGACATGATTTTACAGATGCTACGAACTGGGATGGGAAATAATGGAAGCATACTTGGTAAATGATTCTTTAGAAATGATTACATTTTAAAAAATATTTTAGGGAGAGTCACCTTGTTCAGTCATCGTTCTCTGTTCACAAATCCTCAATACTTTCAGGGCTTTACGCTCCGTATCCAAGGAAATCCGTTCAATATGATGCTCCAGGTATGCTTTACCATATTCTGGACAATAGTCAAAATAGTCAACTGCAAGTTGCCATAAGCTGCGAAGATGGAACCATAAATATTGAATTGCCTCTTCTGCATAGAGTAACTACTTTAGCCACTAGCCTACACAACAAACACTAAAACAGTGAATCCCCTATTAGTTTTATACATTCACTTTAGAGCTCCCTTTACCTAACTCCGTGATGGCGAACCTATGGCATGCGTACCGGAAGTGGCACACAGACCCATCTCTCGAGGCACGCAAGCTGTCACTCTCGCTCGTTGCTCTTCCAGGTTCCGGTGCACCAGCCAGGTGGTCTTCACATGTGCGGCAGCACTGGAAACTGGAAGAGCAGCCGTCCGGTGTGCACATGCACTCTGGGCGGCTGGTCTTCTGGTTTCTGGCATGCGCGCATGTGCGCACGCACTCCCATTTTGGCACCCGGTGCCGAAAAGGTTCGCCAGCACTGACCTAACTGCTTTTAGAGAAGCCTAAAATGAGTAAGAAATTTGTTGGAAAAGCCTTTTAAAATTGAGAAATTAAGTCAATATAATGCATGAACATTTTGTTTAAACAATCTTATTTTTTTTCACTTTTTAATTCAACATATTAAATAAAACAGCCAGAGTCTGAGAATAACATCTAAAAGATTTGAGGAAAAAGGGACATATATGTACAGTATATGTACATACTATTTTAGCATGGTCCTATGATAAATTTCTGGCCAAGGGACTTTTGTGAAAAATCACTTAATATTAATATTGGTTAAAGAAATGACGAACTTCATAACGCTGCTTTCCCTAAAATATTCAGAGAAGTCAGATATCGGTATGGAAGCACTACAGACATCAGCAGCCTACCAGGCTCTTACAGAGGGGACAGAAGTAAAAAATAGGCATTCTTTGTGGGAGTGTTTTGCCATTTTGTCCAATGTTGGTATATATTTTTATTTTACTCATTCTGGGAACATGGTGAAGGTCTGGAATATGATCCCCCCATTTTAGATTGCCACTTTACCCTCTTTTAACCAGCCTTAATATCAAAAGAAATGTGGCCACTGAACTTTCTACAGTATCTGGAAGTGGGAGAGTGTTTCAAATTTATCCTGTGTTGCTGCAGAATATTTTCCTGGGGACCATAATCTCAATGCCTCAGCTAAATAAAATTATGTCTCATTGAACAAATGAGATTATTAGACTTAATTTACTGAATCAGAACCATTATGTTTACTTATACCAGATACTTAATGAAATTGATTATCATTCCAGCTAATTGAGAATTAGATATGTTTCTCTAGTCTTTAGTATCAGGAGATTCTAATCAGTGCTAAAATAACAACCCATTTTGTTCTTTTGGATGGTTGTAAGGATATCAACTAGCCTTAAGCATGAAACATTAGGAATTCAAATAAAGCTGAAAACCTTCAATCCAGAGAAACAACTAGTAAATAAAAAAAGCATTTGCACATAAAACACTTTAAGTGATAGAAATGTTAATATATTACTTCAATTTCATTCAGCAAGGAACCCTTAGTAAATTAAAATAGAGATTAAATGTCTTTTATTCTTATCTTGAAGCCATTTAGTAAAACTATCCAAATACTGCCTAAACTTCATTACAGATTTGCCATATGCATCATTTAAAACAAGCAGATTCTATTCTTCTAGATTAGATACTCTTCATTGTTCTCTTCCACTCCATTTGCAAACAGATTTCCTTCCCTTTTAAATCAATGGGAGAGAATGTATCACTGCCTGCTCTAAGGTTTACAAGATTCCATGCCAGTTTGGAAGTGCGGTGGAGACTTAGGATATCCACTATCCCACTTTATGGCACTTTTTCAGGGGAGAGGTAGGCACATTTTCCAGTATACATATCAACTTTCTTTATTTGAAGTCAGAACCCATATCCAACTTCAGAAGAGGAAATCTGACACATCAAAAGATGCTTGATACTTTCCCAAAGACTAGAATTGTAGGGTCGCTACTCTTAATCAGGACCGATGATTCTTTGTGAATAATATGGTTTTTTTCCCCTTGCCTTTTCATCACTGGCAATACAATACTGTCTATAGATGAGTGAGTGTGTATAAATATAAACAAAAACTCTTACCTGTGATGGGCAAAGAGCCCAGAAGCATATTCTAGCAGGAGGTACTCACGCATATTGGAACCAAAGCTAAGGAATAACATAGTATATTAATTTTCTAACTGACATAATATTTCTGACAATTTCTTTCAATATCAAATATTTTAAGCCCCAGTAAAAAAAATTAATTAGAACAGAAATCAGTGAAATAATATCATCAGAAATAGGAGAATTATTTTCAGTTCAGTCATATATGCATTAAATGAGATTCACTCAACCTCAGTCTTGCTTTTGTAAAATGGCAATAATACTGTCATTTCTCTTTCAGGAATTACCACAATAATGTATATGGAATCCCTCTGGACAGTTTGAAGGATTACTTAAATTATTCTAATAAGGAATTTAAAATTAAGGCAGTTTTAAAAATAAGCCAGATAATGAGAAGAAAGGAAAACTTACTAGAGATTGTGGGACTGGAGTAGATTGCAATGGTCCAAGAGATCTGTCAGATGAGCTACAAACCACCAGTTGCTCAAGGCAATGCTGCAAGTACAAAATCGGAAGGAATCTAGGACTGCAGTATAATACATGATATAATATGTATTTACATTCTCAGAAAAACAATAACCCATATTTTATTACACCTGCAGAATCCTACTTGTTCACTGCATACTTTTACCACTTTTTTATTTTTAAAAGCTTTCCAGCTTTTTGATTTGTATGTTGCTTTGTTTCAAATCATGATGTCAATCATGTACAAATCAAGAATTCAAAACACAAAGACAAGAAAAATCACCTGCATTCTTTAATCACTTGGTGGATATCAAATTCAAAAGCTGCCAATAAGATGCTGTCTAATGGTTCCGGGCTGCTTTCTCCTCCCAGAAACATGTCCAGGCTGGACTGGAATACATAAAGACGTAAAACACTGAGGTTGTGTCTAGCTATACCAGGTATGTTCTCTCTCAGTAAAGAAGCACCAAGATTTCTCAAAAATAACAAACAGATTACTTAAAATGCACACTTAACTGCTTTTTTAATTGGAATTGGTTATTTTCAATCACTGGGAAAGTCAGAGCAGTATTAGCATTTCCCATATCAAAGCTAGTGCATTGATACCATGTTCTGACAGCCTGTTTTGATAAGACTGAACTTAGTCCAATACAATGGGTTTCTCATTCTGGAGGTTTTCCAGGATTTGCTACTTTGTAAATGTCACGCAAATCAACCTTCCACATAAAAAAGCACTACTCAGACAGACCCTGAAAGCTGCATCATCTTTCCCCTGTACAAGGTATAATCACTTGCCTTCCTATTAGATGGCAAAAGGATGGAGGCAACCCTGCTCCAATGGCAAAATATGTCACCTGTGCATAAAGATGGAGTTCCACGTGCTTCACAGTAGGATGACAATATAATAGCCGGGTCACAAGAAAATGGTACCAGGTTGTCATTAGCTCTTTCTTTTCCAAAATAGCATTCTCATCTCCAAGTAGGATCTAAAAAAAATGAACAAGAGCCCTTAAGGATTCAGTTTTGACCTTAAAAAAAACTACCATCAGCTCAGGGTTTTAATATATAGTATGCCAATTGTGACCTTATCAGGCTGAAAATAATCTAACAGCTGAATAAATGTAATTCATGTGCTTACCAGGCATTTGTACTACTAGTAGTCCTTATTTAACAACCATTCGTTCAGCAACCATTTAAAGTTATTGCAGCGAACAAATAGTAGTTACAACAGATCCTTGTAACTACAAGTTCCAACATGTAGCACACCCAGAATCACATGATCAAAATTTGGGTGCTTGGTAACCACTTGGCCCACAGCTAAACTGCATATATAAAGACAAATCCCATCACTGGCTCACCAGATAACCTCATTCTTAAGAGTGTATACACACACACACACACACACACATATATACATACATACATACATACACACACACCTTACAAAGAACTTCCATGTGAGAATTAGAAGCAAATGTTCCATCTTTCAGAAACCTCTCACATTCCTCATGCCAGTGCTGCCATTTCAACTCCATCTCTGTCAAAGTCTGGTTACTGCTAGGCTACAAAGGGATACATAATGAAAAGGTTTTTGACATTCTTATTACAGTGTTTCTTTTACTAATTTTCCATAAAAACAAAACGATTTTAGTGTATGTTTATCAAGAGTTTCAAGAGATTTGTGCAGAATAAAGTTTATCCAAGAAATGGAATATTTAAATTGGAACTTGAAAGAATACATAGTGTTATAGATATTTCTACAATAGAGCAGGATAACATGCTGGTGACAAGTATCTATCTTTAACTTATAGGAAATTCTTCTTAATGCACTGTCAATGATCTTATAACATTATTTGGCTGATGCAAGACACTTATCTTCATAGTAGTATAAAAAAATGAACTAATCCACATGAAAGATCTCTCCTGGAGACCTTCAACCACTCAAAACAAGAGTACTGAAAACTAATACAAACCAATGATCAGACTCAGAATTAAGCAAGTTTTATATGTTTTTGAAAATATATATATTACTATATCATTACAGATCGCAGAGAAAACTGCAAACATACACTGAGAACAGGCATCTTCTTCATCAGCTCATCTAAAACTTTGCACATGTGCACTGAAGTGGGATTGGTACTAGCTTCTTTAGAAAGTAATTGCCGAGCCTCATCCATTCTACCCTGAAGCACATAACCAGTTACCTGAAAAATATAAAAATGATTTCACATATTAATACTATCATCCAAACTATGCATGTATGGTTACATACCACATACCACCTCATAAAAAAAGAGATATGAAACTGAAACTTAAGTAAAAATAGGTTTAAAGTGCTCTGACAGAAATAAATATGATGGCTGAAAGGCCATTTTTCCTGTTGGCCAAAAAACTACGGACTGCTACTACACAGACCTAAGCACTAATACATTAAGCTCCATTCTAGGTCTACATATATTGTAAATACAAAGTTACATAAGGCAGCCTTACAGTCAACTTTTAAGCTGGTTTTGATGGGAGAGTTTTTTGCAAACCACAGATACCACATAGTTGGCTCCAACACTACAAGCTTTGTCATTGTTGATTCAGTGTAATAACTTGGGGGGAAAAACCTTACATTTTACACTGGATTCAATTAAACAGCTTTCTGAGCAAAAATGAAGCATAGCAGCCAGACTATGCTATGAACACCCCCAACGAAATAAAGCTCTGAGGTTCCTCAAAGTTCCAATTTATTAGAGATGTCATGTTGGCACATCTGG
>JANHZT010003226.1:141092-154450 GCA_032468215.1 Stegonotus admiraltiensis | reverse complement strand
ATTTGAACTTGCAGTAATTGCAAGCAGCAGATGTTAATAACAGTGTTTTAGTCCACTGTACTACCAGGGCTCCTGATTGTTAATGATTATTTTTTTGTCATTGATCCTTGGGTGGTTGTTTTTGTTTTTTGTTTTTTTTTGTGCTGCTGCTGCTGCTATCCTCAACCTGCGCTTGAGTTATTTTAACGAAGTGGCTGAAGGGAGCAACCTGAGACTGAATCTTAGCAAAATAGAAGTTGTTATTGACATATTCAGCCAGGTGAATGGTACTCATAAAGTGAACTTTTTTACTGAAAAGGTAACATGTGTGTATATGTGTATGTATTCTAGGTGGTTTTGCTCTCGTTTTCATAGTTTGGATGGTGCTCCTTCATCCAGCACTATCAGTAGAGCTCAACTGACCTTTGCTTCTTTGCTTTTGCTAGTAAGCAGACTCTAATCTTCAAGGGCTCTAAAATTATAATCATACATATTTACCCAAGATATTTTACAAAGGTTCTGCCCAAGAGGGAAGGCCTTCTCATAATGGCATCCTAATAAATATAAAGCCCTGAAACCATCCTTGAGGACTTGAGGTGTCACGAGAAGACACCTGGGTTTCTTAAAGAAGTTGCAGCAATCTGGATCACTGGGCTTTTAAAGCCTCTGAAGATTTTGCTAGTTTAGTTTCAACATTTCTAAATGTATGGCTGCTTTACGAATGTATGGCTTCGGGTCTAACTTGATATTTACTTTTTATACTTCTCCAATGTAAGTTGCTACAAAGCTTTGGGTTCCTGGACAGCATGTAGATGCTGAGATCTTGATCCCTCCCTTGCCATGGTACTTCTGATAGGAACAGGAGTGGTCTGTGAGTGTACAGAGAGACTTCAAGAATCCCCCCTCCATTAGCCTGTCCCTTCACTTATTTGAAGAAAGGAGTTGATGCCTGCTTTTATAATGCGTTCCTGGATTCAAGAAAAAAAAACCCATCAATGTTGATTGTTATTGTTGCTGTTGTTCTTTTAAAAGCATAGTTAAGCTACAGTGAGATGCAGACTTAACTTTCTCCCTCTTCATTGCAAAGGTCCTTTTCAAAGAATTGTTCCGCTCAACTACCCTGTTGGCACACAATGACTGCTACAGTACATTCCTTTGAAGAGAAAGGTCACAGATAGGTATAGAGCAATAGTTCAAAATTTAATCCCAGGCATCTTCTCCATACTGAGCTGAGAAAGACTCCGTCTGAACCATCAATGAATGAATTCCTGTGAGACACAGCCAGCAGTCTTGAGGTGTATGAATCAATCATCTGGCTTGGTATAAAGCAGCTTCCTATGCTGAGCCATATGGAATTTATTTTGAGAGAACAAAGGATGGCTTAAAATTTGACCCTGTGCTTTTACTGACACCCACTTCATCACATACGGTTAAAGAAAACCAGCTGAATTACAAGACACAGAATTACATCTTCTAGAACAGGACTGTCAAACTTGATTTCATTGAGGGCCATATCAGGGTTGTGTTTGACCTCGGGGGGAGTGGGGCATGGCCTGGGGGCGTAGCCACCTTGCTGTCACTCATATTGGCGTGCCTGTGGTGGCTCGAGTGAAACGGGCTCCTGATCTCCATTTTCGGCTGGGATGGCCTCCTGCAATCCTCTGCCAGCGAAAATGGAGTTTGTGAGGACCACATGCAGCCCTCACAAGCTCCGTTTTCATTGGCAGAGGCCAGTCCTTCGCTGTTTCCAGGGCAGCCCCATGGGCCAGATCTAAGTATCCCACAGGCCGGATCCGGCTCACGGGCCTTAAATTTGAAACCCCTATTCTAGAAGCATCAATAGATAGTGGGAGCAGCCGCACAAAGACTGGCGTGTTTCTGGGGTTTTCCATCCATTTTCCCAACCTAATTCTTTGTAAGGCTTCAACCTGAAGCTTACTTACTTGGAAGTCAGCTGCATGGGAAGCAAGAGAATTTACTTCCTACGTAAATGCTCTCAACCCCCAGCTCCCCAGGATGAAATGTCTCTAATCACCCTTTCTGTCTTATTGTGGGAGAAGAAAAAAACAGAAAGTGATGTTGCAAAAGAGATGACAACTGGAAGGACTCAACAAGCAGCCATGCATGGGTGTGAATTTGCTCTGCAAGACAAATGTATGCAAGAAATCACACAGAGGTACCTAAAGATCTGTCGCCTTTTGTGAGAGCTAGAAGAAAAGCCTTCTTTGGCGAGTCTGTTGGTTAACATCAAAGAAAAGCATTGTTATGGAGTTTCAGGATCCTCAAGAAAGACTGAAGATTAGAAGGAAGCATGCACAAGCTTTACTAACCTGCTTTCATTCAGGAATCCATTTTGGCCCGACTACTCATCAAGCAGATCCGCACAATTTGAAACAGAAATGGAAAGAAATCTCATTAGACAATGATTACAGCAGGCTGAAATCAAGATGTATCTGACCAGGGGCTCCGAAAAGCCCTGTTAAAACTTTCTCATGACTACAGCTACCAGGCAGAAAATCTATAATAATTTTAAAAATCATGCTCATTTGACTTTACACAAGCTCCAGATTTGTAATTTATATTAACCTTCGTAGTTGTCAACTTGCAATAGATCATTTAGTGACCATTCAAAGTTACCGTTCAACAGCACTGAAAAAGATACCCTGTTTCTGACCAAAATAAGACATTCCCTGATAATAAGCTCAATCGGGCTTTTGAGTACATGGCAATAAGGCCAAGTGTTTATTTCAGGGTTCAAAAAAAATATAAGAAAGGGTCTTATTTTCGGGGAAACACGGTAACTCGTGACTGTTTTTCACACTTACGACCATCACGGCATCCCCATGGTCACATGATCAAAATTCAAGCAATTGACTTGTATTTATGACGGTTGCAGTGTCCCGGGGATCGATCCCCTTTTGCGACTTTCTGACAAGCAAAGTCAACGGGGAAGCCAGGTTCACTTAACAACCATGCTAGTAACTTAACAACAGCAGGGATTCACTTAGCAACTGTGACAAGAAAGATCATAAAATGAGGCAAAACTCAACTTAACTGTCTCAATTAGCAATAGAAATGTTGGGATCAACTGTGGTCATACGTTGAGGTTCTCATTGTAAAGAACCTTCACAGTTGTACTGTATTTGCAATTTCTGGTGATTCCTGTTTGCGCCCCAGCAAACCTATAATGATTCAGTGTTCGATTAAACACAAATCAACTTATGGATACATAGAATATTGAGTATCTTCTGGGTCCCATCAAAATTTATCCATGCTTACCTCCCGTGCAAATATGCGTTCCCTAACCCTCTGATATTCCTCTTCTCGTTCTTCTATGGATTTGCTCCTTCGTCCATCTTGCAGTGGGATCCTAATCTAATGACAAATAGAACTTTGTTCAGTTACAGCCTTACTCTGTGCCAAACCCAACAGCAAATCTTATGCATACAATCAGCAATTACTTTATGAATTCTTTAAGCTGGTTGATACCACAACACACTGCTTAGATTTTCCTGGGTAAATTAGTCTGCTTTGAAAATATTTCTAGGTTTTGGTGAGCAATTTTTTTTTAAAAGCCCTTCATTACAATATTTGTGACAAAAAACTAAGAATTATTTTGCTTTCAATCATCATAGTTCACATGTATAAATCAAGCCCATGCAGTCCACGTAACAGGCAGTCTGGCAGGGACAACCTGACCTCACCTTCAACATTATAACACAATATCTAAATCTAAGCATCCTGTTAAACTGCAAGCTATCCTTTTTTGTTAGAAGGAATATCAATTTAACATGTTCCCTTCTTCATTCTCTAGTTCACCAGAATCAAAATAATCTCACAGAAAAAAAAGATGCTCTTAACTCTGAGGTTCAACAATTGAAGCTAGACTTTACTGTTCTTTAATTTAACGAAAATATAAGACCATATAAAGAATCAGACAGGATCAAGTCCACTGCCCATCTATTCCAGCATTCTTTGTTACCAGTGGCCAATTAGATACATTCTGGAAGCTCAGACATAGATTGTATGGATTTTTCACTGTTACTTCCTTGATCTTTTTTTACTTCAGTTGATTATTTGCAAATGATATTTAAGGGATATTGCTTGTGATTTCAGAAGTAGTAAAGAGTGGTCACTGACAGTGTAATGTGCCAAGTGTTTGTTCAGTTCCTTTAAACTGATGAGCTATAATTCATCCCCATTGCCCCAAATTTCCATTGACGACTATGTGATATAAAGGGCCACCTTTCTTCTTTTTTTCCTGAATCTCTCCACATTTAGCTTAAATGACTGGACCCAATTTCTAACACAGTGAGGAAAAAGAATGGATTGCACAAACAAACTTTGGATTTTGTAACTACTGCTTTGCATGTTGAGTTGAATTTGTTAATTTTGCAATCCATTCCAGCTCTTCTTGGAACTCCTCTTAAACCCTTTCAAAAAATAGGATTCTATGACTCTCCTATCTGAAAACTAAATCAGCAAAAGCCATCCTTCCTGCAATTTCTTAAATTCCTAGTCAATACATCCAAATCTGTATCATGTTACTAGGAATTACAAGTTGTTGTCCCATCGCTGCACCAGATTAGAAAGAAGGCTGCTTTCCATACAAATATGATTCTGACTGAATGATATAAAATATTTTGTAGGAACTTGACCAAGTAAATAAATATTGCAAAGAAGCAATGTCAGTAAAAAAAAAAAAGCCCAAATGATGAAAGCCAATAAAACTGATCGCTGTGCTTCATAACTATGGAACACAATCAGGTGAAGTTATATATGGCCTCTCTTACCTGATTATCATCTCGATCAATGCTGGTATCATCTCGTTTGAGGATAAACCTCTGTGGAAAATCAGTGTTCTTCTCATCTTTGATGTGTTCAGAGAACCTCTGCTCAGGGCTGCGGAGAAGACCCAAGCCAATTTTTTAGCAGATGAGATGGTGAAGCAGTCAGGATGCAAAAGAAGTAAAAGATTTATTCACGTGCCCTATACACCAATGCACCTATGAGGAGATACTAGGTTCACAACTGGCATATGCCAGATTTCTGCCAAAGTATCCTCTCCATTCCCCAAAAGGCTTCCCTTTAGACCAGGGGTCCCCAGCCCCCAGTCTGTGAACTGGCACTGATCTGCAGCATGCTAGAAACAGGTCCACGCAAACAAGCAAAGCCCCATCCACAGGATGTAGGCAGCATATGAAACCACACCCCCTCTGGTCCATAGAAAACCCTCTCTCCATGGAACCGGTCCCTAGTGCCCAAAAGATTAGGGGGCCATTGCTTTAGACCACTTTGGGTCTAACCTTAATACTGGTATATTGATACTATAAAAATCAGCTCAAAATTTATCTAGGTAAAGATTTATACTTGCTGCAGAATTGCATCCAGATTTACCAAGCTTTTGCCCAATAAGAAGCTTTGAGGGGTGGGGGTGGGGGTGTTGTTTCAGAAATATTTGTCTCAGTGAAGCCAGAGAAAATTTCCTAAATCATGTTTGGCACTGATGTGCTCTTTCTGGTAAAAAATAATGCTTAGTGGGACAGACTATTCTTTTCTTTCTAGCTATGTGCACATGAACTAGATCCTGTAGCCTAAAAATCTCACAGATGCATTTTCGATGCATGGGAGTGGTTCTGCAAAGCAACCTGCCCAGCAAAGCAGCACAGAATCTTCTTTATTGCTTTAACTGAGGAATTTCAATCTGAAAACCTATACAGACTTTGGAATCATTCAAAAATCACCTGAGCCTGTAAATGCTGAGCTTAAAAAAAAAACCCTCATGCCGGCAGGCACTTCACATGGCAGTTTTAAAATGGTACCTAACATTAATGCCAACATAAACACAGGACCGCTCTAGGAAACTCCAGCACACCCTGTAGAAAACAGAGAGGAAAAATCATCTCCTGTTTCCTGCTTAAGAGGAGGGAAGAAAATAGGGAAAAAAACCATAGCATTTGAGGTGCTTTTCTTCCTTCAATGGGAAAAAAAATTAGAAGACTGGGAAAAGCTTTATGACCAGGAAAGGAGGGACATGTCTTTTTGGACATGTGGGCTGCGTCTAATACAAGTTTCCAAGCAACTGGAGGGCACCATGCTGCCTGTCAAAATTTTAGGATAGCAATAGCACTTAGACTTATATACCACTTCACGGTGCTTTTACAGCTCTCTCTAAGCGGTTTACAGAGTCAGCATATTTCCCCCCGCAATCTGGGTCCTCATTTTATTGACCTCGGAAGGATGGAAAGCTAACCATTGCGCCACCACAGATAAGGGCAATCACTAAGAGGCTGTCATAAAGAGCTTTGACTGACATATTCCATTTCTGTCATTAATCAATTAGGCAAAGCAATGGGAAGGAAAGACATAAATAGTTTCAAGGTTGCTGCAAGCAGCCTGCACAAGAAGCAATAAAATATGATGGTCCTGATGGTATCGTATAACTTTATAATTCTGGGATTAGCTAGTTAGAAAGAGCTCTGGCTATTCTGAAGAGCAACAGAAAGGTTAAAGGACTAAGAATGTAATTTATTTCCCAGTTACCCCCTTCCTAGCTGAAATGCATTCTTGCCTTACATTCTTGTGTTGCCGGTCTTGTTGATAATGACAGCTTTCCCCGTTTGGTCTACGTTGTGGTCCATGCCAAAATAGGCAGCCACCCGGTGTAGAAGCATTCTGTGGTATGAGGTCATCTGAGGAAACTTCTTGAACTGATTGCTGACCACAGCAAGGGCAAAGAGTAAGACAATTAAAAAAAAAAAAGCTATGAAACATTACGTTGCTTCAATTAAAAATGTCATCTCAGAATTACTTATACTGAAGTTCTTTACTAAAGCAAGGGTGCAGTGAAGCAACCCTGACTTTAAAAAGCTGGCAAACTATGTACAAAATGAAAAATGCAAACTCCCGATTGCCCTGTCATTACATGAAACGCCCTAGGCCTATGAAATGAAACAAAATGTTAGCTGGAGAACAGAGATGCTGACTATGAGCAGTAACAATTTCTACAGGACGTCTTCAATGGGCATAAATACTTTCTAAAATATAGAAAGTGCCTCTTGAGAGAGCATTCTGATGTGGTATAAAGGAAAAGGGCATTTAGGGAAAAGAATAACCCATGGACATTCGTTTTTGACCTCTTCAGCATCTCTTGAAAAGTCTAAATCAAAACTAAACATGTTATTTGTCAACACAGTTTCATTTTCTATTGCAGCTGAAAACGCAGCAACCAGAAAAACCCAGAACTGTGCAAGTTCATTGTGACAAAGAACAAGAATCAGTACAGGTAGTCCTCAACTTACGACCACAATTGAGCCCAAAACTTATGTTGCTAACTGAGAAATTTGTTAAATGAGTTTTGCCCCATTTTACAACTTTCCTCGCCATAGTTGTTAAGTGAATCTGATTTTCCCATTGACTTAGCTTGTTAGAAGATTGCCAAAAGATGATCACATGACTGGGGACACTGTAACCGTCATAAATGTGAGTCAGTTCTCAAGCATCCAAATGTAAATCACATGATCATGGCAATGCTGCAATGGTCATAAGTGTGAAAAATGATCATCACTTTTTTCAGTGCCGTTGTAACTTTGAATGGTAAGTAAGTAAACTGTTGTAAGTCGAGGACTACCTGTAATTAACTTTTACTATTTAAAATACTATTTTATTATTTTCTTGGCATACTTAGACTGGGAAGGTAGCATTAATTGTTTCCATTTTTTTACTCAAAAACAAAACAGTAAACATATATATATGTATTAGAACCAAGGTAATCCTTAACTTTTGACCAAAGTGGAGCCTGGAATTTCAGATGCAAGTCGAGGCACCTTGTGACAGGCTCGATTTTACGGCCATTTTTACAACAGTCACAAAGTGAGTCACTGTGGTTTCTAAATGAATCATGTGGTTTTTAAGCAAATCCATTCTTCCGAATGGTGGGATTTTTTTTTTTGCCACAAGCCAGCAAAAAATGTCAGAAATTAGTAAAAAAAAAAGAAAAAAGAAAAAAGTTGCATGTTGTAGTTGTGTTATTGTGGGTCATTGAAACCAGTTATCAATGCAAATGTTGCCAAATGCCTGAAACGCAATCAGGTGACTGTGGGGGAGGAAGGCAGTCATAACTTCAAGAATGGGCTGTAAGTAGCTTTTTTTAAAGTCCATCGTAACTTCAATCAGTCATTAAGCAACCAGTTGTAACTCAAGGACCACCTGTAGCATCCCATCGATTGATGCCTGCCCTCCTAAATTTACAGCCTTCCATAACCTGGCCCTCTCCAGTTGGGACTGCAAAGCCCAATGTTTTCTTCTCTTTTGATCATTCTTGAATTGTAATTATAACACATCTACAGGGTGTCAAATGGGAGCAGAACAAATACGTATTTGTTTCCATATGAGTAGCGCTCAACTAGATCTTCCTGAAAACTGAACATGTGGGCAACTTTGGTCATTGGCTCCATGGCAGTTGATGGGATGAGTTATCAGAGACACACCCTCATTCAGCAAATTTAACAGGGTAAAAGGTTAAACTAAAGGATTATAGAAAGCATCCATTCATTTAATACCAATGCGGGCAACTAAAACCATCACTAGCAAATCGGTAATATTGCCTTACTGATGTAATATTAAAATGTTATTAAAAATCATTGACAATCCAGAAAAATCTTCTCTACTAGTGTTTCATTCAGTACACTTGGGAATAATGTGGACTCTTCTAGGATGGGCACTGAAGCAACTCTTCCCATAGTTTTATGCAATGAATGGCTGCCACAACCAATCCATTTCAAGTCATGTGTAATGACTTGTCATGTGTAGTGCTCTAGGAATAATGACTTAAATATTGATATATAACAGTGTTAATATTATAGGCACATATACCTAAGTAGTAAGCTGCCCAATATCATTTGGCATCAGCTGACCGAGGAAAATAAACCTTCTAAAACATGATCCGTATCATAGCTCTTGGTTGAATCTTGGTATTTTCTGCCCCAAACAAACAGCTGCCAGGATAGGATAGTTGACGGTATTAGTTATTTCGTTTTATGATCAGAATAATTCTGGAATTAGATTGGGCCAATTACAAAGACGTAGTAACAGTAACCCCTGATAATCAAAGCTGAAAATCTATAACTCTCCAGTCAGATCTGTTCATATTACAGTACTTTTAACCAGCTGAATTAGTGATTTTCAGCTAAGCCTAAGAAGTTGGCTGGGCATTACATGATTACGTTACATATATGATATATAGGCACATGCACACACACACTTGCACTGATTATAGGCCACTGAGGCTTAGCAGACATGTTTATTATAGACTCTAAGATAGCTTTATTGTAAAGGGTTGGAAAGTTCTTTGACAAATAAATGAATAGCTGCACAGTCAATTTAAGATGTTTCTAGCACGGGAGAAGATAATGATAAGCCAACTTTGTTTTTATATCAACTTTTTATTATGCTGAATTCAGAGAAAACTCTACGAGCTGCAATTTATGCAGAGATGTTCACAGGCACAGCAATATGGGTAGCTGTGGGAAAAAGGTAAAAATCCTGCCCATAAAAAAGAGATGACTTTTGACTGCACGGTTCTACTGCCCTCTTGACTTGATCGACACCCCAAGGGAGGCCCTGAATTTTTGCACAGCAGCAACCGCAGCTTATGCATTCAATTATGACTGGAAGGGCCCTAGCTGAAATTCCCATTTAACTCTAATGCCTTCTGAATGATTGAGAATAATTCCAAAGATAAAACTGAATCTTGACAGCTATCCTAAGCTGCTTGGAGAAAGAGAAAATGAAATAAAATGTACCAAAATGGCTTTGTGGGGTTTTTGTTTTGTTTGGGTGTTGTTGGTTTTTTGCTTTGGTTGTTTTGCTGCTGGTTCAATTAGGAACCAGATAATCATATACAGTAGCTGGGAATAACGTCTACGACATTCAGAGACATTATTCCGAATCCAGACACAGAGTTTAAAGGGTTGTTTGTAAAAATAACTAAAAGCAGGATACAAACAAGCAAACAAATGGAGGAAATGGAAACTCCACAGCTGCTCTATACCAGTCCTGAACAAACAAACATAAACCTGACTGGATCCTACATGCAAATGTACTAACGCTTAACCTGTTGGAGAAAAGAGGAGAAGGAAACAGAGCACCTGCACTTTCCACAAATGGAATATTTCCATCTCAAGACAAGAAAGCTTGTGGTCTCCAGTTACCCTTACTCATAAATCAACTCGCCTTACTTACTTGTTATCATTAATAAATTCCAGGATCTCCTGTTCTAATTTTAGCAGCATCATCCTATCCCTGTTAAAAGAAAATCAGGGGAGAAATAAAGCGAAACATTCAGTGCAGAGAAAGAAAAGTCTCTTGGCAAAATCTGTAGATTTATGTCCTCCTCTTTTTCTAATATTAAGCTAAAAGCTCAAGGTGATTCAACAACAAAGGCACTGTTACCTGTTCTGCACTGACATATGCAAAACAGATGTAGCAAGTTAAAAGCAGTCTTATTTTTTTAGTTCAGGCAAAATTCATTTCTGCATAGAGACAAGAAGCATTACAACCCACAGGCTCTCATACTATTTCTATTATTAAAGAGAAACAGTATTATCAAAACATAGCTAACTTGAGGCATTCAGTTTGATACTGTTTATTAACGAAACAGAAGCAGAGTAGAGGAACTATTTAAAGGAGGATTTTTAAAATTATCACTATTCTTTGTAACTGTGTAACTCATACCCATTTCCCCCTTTCTGTTCTTGCATCTATAGTATATAGCAGTGATGGCTAACCTTTTTGCTGTCACGTGCCAAAAGCGGGGGGAACGCAGGGAGGTCACCCACATGTGTGCCCACACCTATAATACAATTCGCCCTGCCCCTGCACATGTGTGTGCACACACACACACCACTTTTAGCATGTGATGGCCCGGTGGGCCTGGTAGGCCTGTTTTTCACCCTCCCCAGGCTCCAGAAGCTTTCTAGGAACCTGGGGAGGGTGAAAACAGCCTTCCCGGGGCCCTCTAGAGGCTGGAAACAGACCATTTCCCAACTTCCAGTGGGACCAAAAGGCCAAAAAATCAGCTGGCCGGTGCACACATGCATGTTGGAGCTGAGCTACAGCAACGCTTGCGTGCCCACTGATATGGCTCCGTGTGCCACCTGTGGTACCCGTGCCGTAGGTTTGCCATCACGGGTGTAGAGTCTCCTGCTTGGGCGTGGTGATGGGGGTTGGACTAGATGACCTACAAGGTCCCTTCCAACGCTGTTAATCTGTAATCTGTAAAACCACTGTGAAAACCTGGAGGTATTATTTACACACAGCAATTCAGATGTCGGGTTCTTTCCACGGAAGCGTTTTTCAACCCCATGCATTCAAGTTAACGATAATGGAATGTTATTTATTTTGTTATTTTTTTTCCCCCGTCTCTAAAAGAAGATCGGTTCTGAAAAGCAGAGAGGCCAAGGTTTGATACTTCCACGGGCAACTCATTTTCAATTTGAAATCTGGATGTTCTGTTCAGGAAGAGCAAAGCATGAATGACAAAGTTTCTTCTTCCTTGGCTGTTGGGCTGTTGCAATTCAGCGGCCCTGAAATGAATCATTCTTTCTCGGTTGCTTTGTTAGGGAGGGAAAAGACCATCTGTAACCGTCACAGGTCAAAAGCAGCAGCAATTGCGAACGGATTTTTTTTTTACTTTTTAGAGGGTATGGGGGGAAAAAAACCACCACCGTTGCAGATTTCCCCCAGGTACAAGGTTAACGAAACTTTCCAAGCGTTAATTCTTTTTCTTTCTTTCTGTCTCTCTCTCTCTTTTTTTTTTTGAAGTGTACAAATCAATATTTAAGGTTTTGATTTATGAATACGGTCCCTTTTCTGGTATTTTTGTGCAAAAGAAAGGAGGCAATTATGAAGTTGTTGATTTATGGATGGGTTGGGTTTTGGTTTTTTTTTTTTTTGCAATCTTTGATAATAAGCAATTAGTTTAATTGCTCTTCCTAGAATTTCTGCTGCCCCCGTCTTTCCTCGATCGTTTGGAAATCCAGTTAGAGTAAATAAAAGAAAAAATAAAAAAATAAATATCGGAGGCTTCAAAATGAGCAAATGCAGCCCGGTGAAACTCTATCACACTAAGTGCTGACAGTAGGTTAGCCGCTTCAGAGACTTTATTCTGCGAAAACGTTTTGCGGATCGATCGTGAAATAAGAGAATAAAATGACACCGCTTATGTTGGAGGACTATCTTACCCTACTTTGTGATTTTAAATAATGAGCAGCTGATTTAAAAAAAAAAACTTGACTAAAACTTGCTCCCGTAATATTTCTGTTCACGTTTCTACCATATTTTGTTTTAAGCACAGATTGCTGAATAAACTGTAATGGTTTGAATGTAACGTTAAGCTACAATCTGTGGTTTATTAACCGTAGTAGCTGGGTGGGCCATTCACCGTGACAAGCCAGAATCAAACAAATCCCATTATGGCTTAGCTAACCACTCAGCGTTGAAATTTCGGTAGGCGACAGAGTGAAAGAATTCCAGCTTCCATAGAAGTTGATGGCCGAGTCATGTCCTTAGTTTCCCCCCAATTACATTTCTCTGGCTAATAACATTGCAAATCAGAGGCCTCTGTGTGTGCACGTTGACCTTTTCATTCTGTAATATGCAAGATTGGTTACAAGTACTGAGTTAAAGGTAAAATTCAGCTTTAATATTAAGATACACTTTTGACATTTTTCATCCAAAGGGCATGAAGATTTAAGCCGTGCAAATGAGCAGATACCTGAAGAGAAAGCCCTGCTTAATTTTACAGCTACAGATCAACAGCGTTGGAAGGGAGCTTGTAGGTCATCTAGTCCAACCCCCCCAACCCAAGCAGGAGACCCTACACCCATGATGGCGAACCTATGGCACGTGTGCCTCAGGTGGCACGTGGAGCCATATCGGTGGGCACGCGAGCGTTGCCCTAGCTCAGCTCCAGTGTGCATGCGCGTGCCGGCCAGCTGATTTTCAGGCCCTCTGGGCCCACCAGAAGTCGGGAAATGGGAAATGGGCCATTTCCAGCCTCCAGAGGATCTGTGGGAGGGGTGGAGAAGGCCATTTTCACCATCCCTCTGGCTCCAAGAAAAGCTCTCAAGCCTGGGGTAGGCAAAAAATGGGCCTACCGGGCCCACTGGTAACCTTTTTGCCTTCGCGTGCCAAAAGCGTGAGGGGCGTGGGGGGCATTGAATTATGGGTGTGGGCACGCATGTGCATGACCCCCCTGCACGACCCCCACTTTTGGCACGCAATGGCAAAAAGGTTAGCCATCACTGCCCTACACCATTTCTGACAAATGGCAGTCCAGTCTCTTCTTGAAAGCCTCCAGTGATGAAGCTCCCACAACT
>JANHZT010003226.1:102570-121268 GCA_032468215.1 Stegonotus admiraltiensis | reverse complement strand
GGCTATTGCTTAACGCATTGTAAGCCACCCTGAGTCTCCGGAGAAGGGTGGCATATAAATCAAATTTAAAAAAAAAACATTTCCAGGAGGCAGGAATGAAATGATGTAAAAATATTAGGTTAGTATTTATTCTTTCTTTTTTATTCAATACATGACTTGAAGTTTTTCTTGGGAAACAGATTACTGGCCTAGCTAGCCAGATAATATTACTGTCCCAGCACAGATAACAATAAAAAAAAAACTGCAAATGTTCTCCAAGAAAATATTCTTCCCAAAATTTTGGACAATATATAAAGTGTGCTAATGTTCCTCCTATCTAGTATTTTGACAGTAACCTTTTAGAAAGAAGCCTAGCACATTTAGAAGGTGAGTTGCTGGATCAGCCAGCCTGGGAAAAGGTCGCTACGTTCTTCCTTCTATCCCACATTAACACGGAAGTAAATAAAGAAGAAATTGAATAGGAAAACACTTCTAATTACTTGTGGCATGTGAGGGGACCAGCGTTTTTGTTTTTGTTTTTTGGTGGGGACAAATCATAGAAGACTGGCAATTAAAAATTGACTCTGCTTACAAACTGTCTTCAAATGGCCTGTTCAGTCAAAAGAGTTGGCAAAAATATAGTTTTTGTTTTCTTTCTTACTAACGCCAAAATCATCGGCGGTGGGTGGGAAGAGATCGCTATAGTCCAGAGCAGCTCTTTTCTGTTGCTTAAGTATTCGGTTCTATAGCTCTGCACAAGGATTTGAGGTTAACATCACACTTTTCTGAATTAGTACCTCCTGCAAGGTTAAATGATGATGCTTTTGCTTCCTATTTATTCATTGGCCTCTGGGTCAGCCAATCTGAATCATGCCGTCATGGCAACGGTCTCTTATCACTATGAGCGACAAGACATCTTTTATTTTTAAATTCTCATCTAGGTTCCTAAGTTTCTTCATTAAAACAAAAACGGGAAAAAGTTGTTCCATAATTGTCCTGCTGTGCAAGATCCTTTGGAAGTAAACAGGGTTGCTTCTTTCGTTTAAAGCTGCTAGGCATTCACACACGCTGAGCTTAAGGGGAGGTATGGGAAAGCTGCGTTTCTGTAAGTGGGTATACAGGATGCTTGCAAGAACAGCAGTCTCGGCTTCTGTACACTCGTGGGTGGAGGTAAAATAAAACAATAGAGGCAAAGATGCTTTAATTCAGTTGCAGATACTTTAACCTGAATTCCTTCAGTCATGATGGCCTAAATACATGGGAAAAGGAAATGGGAAAGGGAGAGGGAGAGGAATGCTATTCTGTTGTTGCTCTGAGACTTTCATACAGGTCAAAATAAAGGACCTATTTTGTTCAAAGGGTATTTTTTTAACTACTTTGTTGATAGAAGTGAGGTACAAAAGTTGAATTCTTACTACCCTGACATGTTCCTGTGGGCTTGAATCCTGACATTCTTCTATTCTACAATCCCGTGATGTTGCTACATCAATTATCCACACTTTATTCTTTTCAACCAGAGTTAAATCTGGTGTGTTGTGCTCCAAGACTTTATCGATTTGTATTTAGAAATCTCTCAATATTTTAACCTGCTCAGTTTTTACAACTTTTTCCACTCTTACTTTTCCACCCATGGCACATGGTAATTTTTATAGATGTTCCAGTGAGTAGACTGGCGACTATATTATATCATTGTTTATCATCCGTCTGTGTTATCGTCTTGCATGAGATGTCTATATGATCTGTTTTTTCTGCTTCTTTGCACAATATGAATCATTTGATGATTTTTCAGTTCTGGCCTTGGTTGCATTCATTCAAATAGCTTGCTCTTGAGCAGCCAAAATCAAGCTGCCAGGCCTTTTTTTTTTTAATGTTCCAGTTGTAAACCATTGCCACATTCACAGTTTGTTTCCTGTATGGTTAGTAAATGCATTTTTAACTTGGGCTTGTTTTTTATTGGTTTTATTTATTTTTTATTTATTTAATCAGCCAACACATGCTTTCCTTCTTCAACAGCTTGTCTGACTTGAAATAAACCACTGCCTCCATTTCTGTGGGGCAAGAATAGTCTATCAATATCACTATGGGGGATGTCATGCATCATGAATAGTCATCAGTTTTCTTGTTTTCTAGTCCAAACTGTTCGGTTCAGCTTGTGTCCAATTAATAATTCCAGAGCGGTACTGCATAACCGATGTAATCCAGGTATTGATGATACTGTTCAACTTAGCAATTTTTTTTTCACTCTTTGTGTGTATTCTTTACTAATCTCATTTTTAACTTGCCCGTGCTTGATATTATCCAACTGTAAAATGCTCAGATACCCCTAAGTCCCATCCTGATGGCTCCTGATGGTTTGGCCATTAGGTATTTTAATTCCATTACTATTCATCATTGTGCCCCAGTTTATTGCTATTGTATCACATTTCTCTAGGCCAATTCCACTGCTATATCTCTGCTAAAAATTCTTGCAGTATTTGTCAATGACTGGGTTTCAATTTCTGGTTTTAAATAAAGCTTTAGATCATTCATATAAAGTGTGGGGTGTCGTTAGTATTTATTTCTGTTTTTGACAGTCAGGTTGTTTTCTTCAAAATCACTGTAAGTTGGATAATAGTAATGACAAATAATAAGAGTAATAATGAGTCAAAGATGCTTATGACATTGACACACCCATCTTTTTTTCATTTCCAACCACCAATTTTGTCTTCGTTTTTTTTAATAAACATTCTACATCAGATTTCACTGCAAAGTTGCCACTTATGACCCTAACTAGTTCTTCCATCAGTGAACTAAATACCCACAGAACTAATATAATCCACATCACTCAACCCGTCTCTGCTACATTTGGTATACGGAATTATTTTATCTGTACTTTTTCAGGTACTTTTTTCAGGTATATATTTTTTTAAATATTTACAAGCACATATAAGAGAACTTCTTTTGGTCTGAAATAATCTGTGTCGGCACTTGACTCCAGTTAGAAAGATAATCAACTCCTCTCTTTGCTACCATTACTCCTGCAAGACAGTGGCATGCACATTTCTGCCCAATCATAGCTGTATTAAAATCTTAGCATTTCGAATTGCCTTTATTGAATATAATCAGTTCAATAGTGAGGGTAAGGAAATACTTAAAAAGTGAACCAAGAAGTTAGCTTTTTGAAACAATAGTGCACCACTTTACATTTTTTCTCCATCTAATTAGAAAAGTCTGCTTTTCTGTATACTGGTTATGGTAATGCTATGATTGTATAGCTTGGTTTAAAACACTGACATGGGACCTAGCTACTTTCCAGCCCAATTAAATGACAGAAATGTGTCTACAGAGGGAGATTACTTTAAAATTACTTAAAAACAGAGTGGGAGAAAACATCTTAGATTAAACTGCAGCAACCATGATGGAGATAGACACCCTCTTTCTGTCTAATTGTCTTATTCAGGATGAGAGGGTTACAATTAGGGATCCAGTAAAATTAAGATAAATTGTTATTATTTAAAGGCAATCTAGGAAGAATTCATCCAAGCGCCTCCTTTACTACTCTCCTCCACTTGAACATACAAATTCTGAATCAATGCTGAATACTGCCCAGCTAACCTGAGAGACATTCTGCTTAGCTTCCTCCAATCTCAGCAACAGCAGAGTAAATGCTTTTGTGTTTCTCTAAATTCTGCAAAAATCAAGAAAAGGGTGAAGTTATGCTCTTATTGTATTTCACAGTAAGCCAGCCTTACTTTACGGGGGTGTCCCCTATAGATATGTTGACTTTGGCTGACAAAACTAGGGTCCAACCAGGAAGACAATATTGAGAATTCTGTCAGATGGTTCAAACATCTGGAGGGCACTCAGGTTGGAGGAGACGCTGCTGTGAAAAAAGTCAGAAGCAATGAGACCGATTTTAGTGATTAAATTTTATTGAGCCCTGAGCATCCAGGAAACTCCATTTCCTTAAGAAAGCCACTTTCTAACTGACAGCTATGCTAGTCAGCCAAAAGAAGCTATGTGTCCTGGGACTCCCAAGATTCCTAGAGATTCTTTAAACACTAAAATTGATACTTGAATTGTGTTTTGCCTTTTACTACATTGCCTTTGGCTATTTTAATCCTGTATTTGTCAGTAACAATGATGGTCACAGTCTGCAGTAGTGTTGATGGGATATACATTTTTAAGTAAAAAATAAAGGCATACAGGGCAGCTATTGCTTTTCCTTGGGGGGCACCTTTCTGTCATTTAAGAACCCCAGGCTTAAATGCATTACTTCTTGGAAGAATCCATTCTCTTCTTTTCCTTCTCTTTGCTCCAGGTGACTCTAATATATGAGCATTTAAAGATGTCTGGTATTCATTGTAAACCAGAAAAACTGCTGGAATTCTACCCTGTAAAAATAATTGAATCTGAAAAAAAAAACCAATGAAAGGCACAGGGGTCCATTTATTCTAGTCTGTGTGAGATCATTAGCAATGCTCCATTGCTCTTCAGCAGAATTTCCTTCTAAGTAGATCTGGGGTGCACAATCTTTTTTCTGACTTAAGGCTACACTTGGCCTTTGAGATGCATTACTGGGGGCCACATTCCCTAAAGTGGCTGGAGGATTACAGCTGGATTTCATTTCAATTAAAATAACTAAGTATCATTTGGTTACTCTTCATTCATTTAATGATGTCCCTCCTGCTATCACAATACAATAGGGGTTGTTGGTTCCATGAGGCCCTGGAACTATAGTAACACACTCCTGATCCAGATCCTGTTGAAATAGCTTGCATCTACTGGCTAAAGATAGAGCAGAAGAGATTTAACAACTTTACTGCGGGTAGACAGTCATTTCACACTCTATTCTCAGAGCAGTTGTTAGATATTTTGGAGAAAAACAGGAGGTCTTCTGACTTCCAGGTGCTTTAGCACCTCAAATTAGTTCAGGAAATTAATTAAAGTTACTGTCATGATAGATTGTTCATGATTTTTTTTCATGACACAAGTAGCATTAAATTCATAGAAACAAACTAAGCTTGTAAACTCTATTAACTAAAGGAAATATCAGCTCTCACCTTTTGCAGCATCTTTATAATACTTTAAGGTGTTATCTAAATTATATAGCCTGTAATACAGCATGCTCAGTTTTGCTGACCCCCTCCAACCCATTCAAAGCAAAGCATAAATATAGCTAAGGCATACAAAACATTTGCTATTAGTCAAGAAAGGCAACGATTAGTTGCAACTAACCAACAATTTCCAAGATTCTTATGTCATGCAACAGCCTGTAACAGAAAACTAAGATTGATGAAACAAAGATAGATATGTCAAGAAATAAGTTTCAGTATTCATCAAATGGTCTATGCGTTGTCTACACATTTACCAATATGAAAGCTAGAGGTGTTAAATGGTAACAGCTCCATTAGACTCCAATGGAAGGAATTTGGGTCCCCAGTTACAGTATAAGAGAAATTTACAAACTGTTTAGAAATATCTGCAGTCCTGTAATAGAAGTGATATCTTGGTCTACTATGACAAGAGCTTCATCTAAGTCAGTGGTTCTCAACCTGTGGGTCGGGACCCCTTTGGGGGTCGAATGACTCTTTCACAGGGGTCGCCTAAGACCATCGGAAAACACATATTTTCAATAGTTTTAGGAATAATTTTATTGTTGGGGGTTACCACAACATGAGGAACTGTATTAAAGGGTCGCAGCATTAGGAAGGTTGAGAACCACTGATCTAAGTCTTATTATTGAAACAATAACCAATACAATGTATCATGCTTTCATTGAACATATTAAATCATTTCAACGTCTTTCCACTGTCATTGGAAAAAGTATGTGAAACCTAGCTCTCTTCTGAGGAGTCAACTGGCAGATGTTCCAATCTATGAAAAATCAATTATGTGGGGATTACACCACTGAAGAGAGCCAATTTGTTATAGTATCTAAGGCATAAACTAGAAACTAGGGGACTATGAGTTCTAGTCCCACCTTAGTTATAACCCAGCTAAGTAACCTTAAGCCAATAATTCTCTCAGCTCTAAGGAGGAGGCAATAACAAATGATTAAATCTTGCCACGAAAACTGCAGGAACTTGTCCAGGCAGTTGCCAGGAGTCAATACTGACTTGTAAGCATCCTAAATAAATAAATATTGTATGCAAACATACACATATACGGCTCACACTGAATGTTTGATATCATCAAAGTCTCCTCTTTACAACTCAGGTAAGTGACTCATCCTCTAATTCCAAAGATACACTTTAGATTCCATAAAAAGGTTTATCATGCCTATGGGATTGGAAACGGCTGCAAAACCACTACCGAACACTTTTATTTCTATCAGTCCATGGCCAGGCAGATGGTATACAAATGGAGAACATGCAATACCACTCTTACTCTTGGAATGGTTATCCAACAAAAGTCACCCCAACAGCAAGACATACAATATCTACACTCTATCATAAAGAAACTCGGAATAACAGCAATAGATCTGTACACCATATTCACATTTTTTTTTCCTAAGCTGGGTGTTCAAGAGACAATTATAAGGAAAACACTTAATAAAAATTATCTATATGGAAGGAGATCAAGGGAGAAACCAGTACTATCCAGAAAATACAGTTATATGTCTCACTACCACCTGTACAATACAGCAGACGGACCACCGGAATACTAGTCTGCAGAGAGCTGAACACCCACTCTCCAAGATGGAATTCTTGACGAATTTTATATTTGGAGAAAACAAAACACAGAATTTGAAAGACCATCCCTCACTAGAAATATGACCCATAGTGGCGAGTATATCATGATTTGTGGCTGCTCCCAGCTTCAAATAAAAGGTGGTTTGACATCCGTATAAGAACAATGGATTCTGGACTATACCAAAAAATTCTACAGGAGATTCTAAGGGTATCCATTAATGAGCTGAAGTTTTAAAATAATGTGGGTCATGTAGCATGACAAGGATCCTCAAGGGACTGGACCACAATACCTCCAAGGAACATGTACAATTTATATAAATCCTTCCATTCTCCATTATCCTGTCAGAATTGAAGAAACTTCTTGGATGAGAAGAGAAATGTCTTCAAAAGAAAAAAAAACAGTTTCAGTTGCCTCCTGAAAGAAAGAAAAAAAGCACCTTTGGGACAACCATGACCTGGATGACAGAGAATCTCTACAGACCATGTACAATTTATCTTACAAGAAATATTTAGTAGAAGTCATTGCTGACAGAGGAGATGCCACCAGTTACTCTAAAGCTTCACACTCTTTCTAACAGTGAATGTTGATTGAATGTGTTCATTAAAGTCATGACATTGTAACTTAGATTG
Organism: Stegonotus admiraltiensis; assembly: GCA_032468215.1. Taxonomy (NCBI): domain Eukaryota; kingdom Metazoa; phylum Chordata; class Lepidosauria; order Squamata; family Colubridae; genus Stegonotus; species Stegonotus admiraltiensis. The sequence goes on along the minus strand of JANHZT010003226.1, from coordinate 113,985 downwards.
GGGTTTATTTTGTGGGGGAGAAGGAATGTCATTTATCTATTTAACCAACATCTCTATATCTATAAATAAGATTTAGATAAAGTTTAGATCACCCAGTAAGTTGCAGTAGTTTAGGATTATAGGTAAAGAGTTTACAAATCTTCTTTACCACTCCAAGTTATTAAATCAAGCTGTCAGCTGCACTAAGCCTGGGGAAAGTTAGGCCTACAGAATATAACCATCAAAGATCCAGGTCTATAAGCAAAAAAAAAAAAAGTGGACTAAAGTAAAGCTGCACTCTTTTGCATTGCAGAAAAACTGTCATGAGAACTAACATTTCATGGATAAAGGTAAAGGTAAAGGTTCCCCTCGCACATATGTGCTAGTCGTTCCCGACTCTAGGGGGCGGTGCTCATCTCCGTTTCAGAGCCAAAGAGCCAGCACTGTCCGAAGACGTCTCTGTGGTCATGTGGCCGGCATGACTAAACGCCAAAGGCACACGGAACACTGTTGCCTTCCCACCAAAGGTGATCCCTATTTTTCTACTTGCATTTTTTACGTGCTTTCGAACTGCTAGGTTGGCAGAAGCTGGGACAAGTAACGGGAGCTCACCCGTTACATGGCACTAGGGATTCGAACCGCTGAACTGCTGACCTTTCCATTGACAAGCTCAGCATCTTAGCCACTGAGCCACCGTGTCCCTCATTTCATGGATGAAAAGTTCTAATTCAGCCCATATTTTACAGTGAGGGTTCTGTTGTCATCTTAGAGGAAAGCATAACAAAACTATCTTGTGGTTGTTCGTTCATCGTCACTGATACACACCCTCTTGACTGACTTTTTTTTTAATCATGTTAAGATTAGATGTGGTATGTCCAAAGATCAGGCTAATTTGGGCACAGAATGTTCTCACACAAGTTGAACAGACATGTGAAGGCACTGCAGTTGTTGCACCAGTAGCTCTGGTCTTAACGTGGCTTACACTGTGCACCTTGCTTCATATGCTTGATAGCTCTTATGGATGAGGTGATGCCAGTAGGGCACTTTTGTGCCATCATTTTCCAGGTGGTTGTGTCTATATTGAGCAATCTCAGGGAGGCTTTTAGTGTTTGAAGTTTTTTGAACACTCTTTGAAGTGTTTCTTCTCTCTTCCACACTAACTTCTTCCAGCAGTGAGTTCCCCAAAAAGAAGTTGCTTGGATATGTGCTTGTCTGGCATATGAGTGACATGATCTGCCCAATAGATCTGTGCTCTCTTCAACAGTTTGTGGACTGATGGTAGACATGCTATAGATAAAAGTTTAGTATCTGGTATTTGATCTTGCCATCTGCTGCCCTATTATCCTGCAAAGTTAAGTAATGTTGAAGTGGTTGAGCTGTCTTGCATGTCTTTGATACGGAATCCACATTGCATAGGCATACAAAAGGATAGTAAAGTACCACAGCTGTGTAGATCTTCAGTTTTGTTACTGATTCCTTCACCTTCCCACATAGTGGAGCGCAGTCTACTAAAAGCAGAATTTGTCTCTGCTATTCCTGCAGGTTAACTTTTCCATCAACAGTCATTGCTTAGGAGAGGATACATAATTAAACTGGTCCACTGCCTGTAGTTTCAGCCCTTTTACTGTGATTTGGGTTCTGTGTATGGTGCATGAGAAGCAGGATGGTGCCTGATTTTAGTCTTTTCGATGCTGATAGTAAGTTCGAAGTTGTCACAAGTCATGGAGAATTTAATCCATGTTAATTTGCACCTCTGGTTCTAAGTGTCACAGTGATCAACAAAAAGGAAATCTCTCAGAACAGTTTCCTTCACTTTAGAGATAGGTTGAAGTTTCATCAGGCTGAAGACCCTCCCTACTCTCTACTTGAGGCTGATTCCAGCATCACTGTCCCAGGAGGCATCTTTCAATGTGGCAAACAATATCATGCTGAACAGTGTGATTGCAAGCGCACAGTCGTGTTTAACATCACTGGTCTTTGGAAATGCCTTGAAGGATTCTCCATTGTCCAGCACCCTGACCAACATGCCAACATTATAAATGATAATGACAACGACAACTGATAAATGATAAAACAAATACTATCATTATAATGCTGTCATTATAAAAAATACTCTCTCTCACCTGCCTGCATAAACAAAACAAACCATATCAGGCAGCCACTTTCTTTATAACTACGAAGGCAGAATACAGTGGTAACCTAAGTAATGCTGTTTTATCGTTACATTGCAGTACAAACAACTAAGTAGTGATTATAATTTTTAAGAAAAGCAGCAAAAAATTATCCACATCCAGAAGAATCTCACCTTGAATCAATTTTCAAAAATAACAATAAAACATTGGTGATAATTATTAGAACAAGCTCCCTATCAAGATGTGTTGAAGGAACACTTAGCTAAGGTGTGTCAAAGTTCAGGTAGGTAACATTTTCATTGTGGCAGCATCCTGAATTGTTGGCTCTAAATACTTAATTCAGGAATAAAGAATTAAAACTCTATGATGTCCAGATTGTACCATTCCCAACAATAAAGCAATTTCATTGAAGTCCAAATTTACAGATGCATTACATATTGAATTTCCAATAGTCCAATAATTCTTTGGCAGCTGAAAATATTTGTCACCTGGTAATGATCAACCAGTGATTTCATAGAAACACTTTGTTTCACGCTTTCAAGAAGATATGTATTTCAGACAACTATCTGGAAGTACAGGAATAGCTTCTTCTTAACTTCCTCTTTTACCACTTCTAGTGTTGAGGGAGATTCAAAGTTCTGTCTCTTGATCTTCCGGCGGCCTCAATCATTGTTATTGATTGATATTGTTGTAGTGTGTCTTTGATATTGTTTCTCCATCTTCTTCTGGGTCTGCCTTGTGTTCTTTGACCTTCTCCTCTTTTTGTATATGCTTTGTATGGTATGGAATTCCACAACATCCTCTCCAAGGTGTCTTAATTTGCTTTGTATGTAGTTTAAGATGGGTTCTATGCAGTGGTGGGTTGCGCCCGGTTCGCACTGGTTCTATAGAACCAATAGAAAAACCGGCCTGACGTCATCAAATGCTTCTGTGCATGCGCAGAAGCTTCTGCGCTTGTACAGAAGAACTCTCTCGCGCGCGCGGCCCCATTGCAAACCAGTAGTAAAGGTAAGTAGAACCCACCCCTGGTTCTATGCCAATGCTTTCTCTTATGGTCTCATTTCTGATTTTATGTCTTATGGTAACTCCAGCAGCTTTCTTCAAACACCTCATTTCCGTGGTGACTAACTTCTGTTTATGTTTTGTTGTAAGTGTCTGTGTTTGTCACTGGTAACATAGGATGGGGATGAATATGCTTTGTATGACATGCTTCTTTGTGCTGATCTGTACTGCCTTATGTTGTAGGAGTGAAGCAAGCTGCCCTAATACTTGGTCTGCCTTACTGCATCATATGTTAATCTCTTCATCCATTTTACCATGTTCACTGAATATTGTTCCTAATCAGATATTTGAACTTTGATACTTACTTTATGCTTGTAGGCAAGCATACAGGAGTAGCACCACGAGAAAACACACACACACACAAATATGCATGGGGCTGAATTGGAACTGCTCCACCACTATCAATCATATCAATCCCTAAATTTCCCTTTAAGAATAAAAAGGACAATATGTACAATATGAGTACCTAGATTGTTGGGGGGCAATATGCTGACTCTGTAAACTGCTTAGAGAGGGCTGTAAAGCACTGTGAAGCGGTATATAAGTCTAAGTGCTATTGCTATTGCTATATGCATGCTGAAAAACCATCCCCAAATCTTCAAAATTTGCACCCAGAAGAATACTTATGAGAAAACAGGAAAGCAACTGGAATCTAGCATAATGAAACTTTACCATATGGTGTGGGTTTTAATGAAGTAAAACTACTATGCAATATTCCGGGGTTAATTTTTATTTACTGAACCCTACTAAGGAATAAGAAATGAAAACTGGCTATAATGTGTTGAAATTTGTCCTGAAATGGCCTACTAGCAGCTCCTAACTCTCAAAGGGCTCAAAGGGGATATTTCATTCACTTCTATGAGGCAGTGAGTTGCTGCGAGGTGAGAGAGAGAATGTCAGGATAAGCATAACGTTAATATGTAAAAATATAGTTATGTACATAGCAATTTCGATCTTTGAATGTGATACTGAAAAAACTATAGCCATTCAGATGAGATGTCTGAGAAGAAAATTCTTTATTCAGTATTAAATTAAGACATAGGTAAGAAACTCTATTCTTCCAGAATCAGAATAGTTAGCTCTCTGAAAAAGACAGGGAGATCAGAATTATACAGAAATGCATCTTGCTTTAATTATTTCCCAAGGTTATTTGGGGGATGGAGTGCTGACTCTAATAACAATTAAAAAAGAAATGTTATAGCCTTGACTTTAATATGTAATTACTTTTGCAGAACATAGCAAAGGGTTTTCACCTTTCTTTTCACCCATTTCTGCTCAAGCAAACAAACCCCTTTAGAGGTTATGCAAGGCAGAAACTGGATTGATTCTATGTTTGATGCTTTCCTAATTCGTTTCAAGCTTTACCAAAGGCTCATTAAAAATCCTTGTTTTTCCTTCATTTCTCCCCCTACTTATATCGATGCCCCTCCTATTTGAGGGCTGCGCCAAAACAAAGCATGGTCTTTCCCCTTTGATGACGTAAATTCATAAGACAATTCCTTTCCAGTCTAGCCATGAGACACAGACAGATATCAACATTTTTCAAAGAAATCTGCAAACGGTCCACACATTAGCTTTAAGTATCAATTCTGTCTAGTTCACTGTTGCAAAGATGGAGATTAAAGGAAAAAAACATTCCCTCTACCCAGCACAAGTGCCAGTTTTGCATCAGCTGACATTTCTCTCTCTCTCTTTTTTTTCAAAGCTATTAAGATGCAGATGGGAACTGCCATCAGTGACGTCAAAATAGTCTCTTGGCAACGATTAAGAGGGCCATCCACCATGGGGATTTCCTGAAAATTTAGCATGAAAATTACCCACCTCCTCTGTAATGTCAAGATGTGCGACACTGCACTGGAATTCCTTTTAACCCATTCCTGCAGAGACAACACCTCCGCTTCCTGGCATCTGTTCTCTTTGCCCAAATCCCTTATTCTTTCAAATAACAACAGTGGGAGGGGAAACATTCTGGGGTTATTAGCCGCTGGTGAATACTGAACCAGCTGCTTCTTTCCGGAATAGGGGGGGAAAAATATGCCCACTCATAAAAATAGCTCTTAACTCTTTCCCACCCAAGAATGAGATGCTGCACAAAACAAGTTTGAGGGTTATATAATTTCACAGCAGCTACATGAAATCCAATCGAGCTTTTCATTAACCATTGCTGTCCACTGAATATGCAGAATATTTAGCAACTGAAATTAAGAAATAAACAAAATACCAAATATGACCGGGGTGGGGGGGAGAGACAGGACATCCACAACTGAGCTAAGCTTGTGCTGAACAGCAAAGAAAGTTTCTAATGTTATAACACGCATGCCAGCTTTTAGAAAAACAGGTTGCAGAGGTGCCCATCCACACTCAAAAACAGACAGTACAAGCTTACTTTGAACATGCTGGGCATTTTCTCCTCTGAGACATCCAAAAGCAAGGGACAAAGATGAAATGAAGACAGAGACAGTTTCTCTGCTGATTTACCAAGTGCACTCAAGAGACCTTCTAATGGGAATGAGACTTGAAACAGAGAGGAGTGGAAGTATGGCAACATTAATGCAGCTCCCTCCCGTTCTTTCTTTTCCTGAATTTTGGCTTCAGAGAAATAAGAACAATTCTGAAGGGAGCAACCACTTGCTAAAGTTATTTCCATTCACCTTTGACAAAACCATCCAACCAAAGCAACTCTGCATTATTGACACCACTAGCTCATAAATTAACCTTCTTTGAACACTGTAATGCTTCTTCAGCATTTCCATCACCTTTTTTGATTTTCTTTTAAAAAAGTACAGTTTTAGCATACTTATTTCAGACAAAGATATTTAGAGGCTCTGCCAATTAAACATCTACGTGAAAGACCCAGAAAAGTTCTAAGGAAATCCCCCCTAGGCAGCCCAGTTCACTATAAAACAATAATATAACCATCATGACACAAGGGGAAGAAAGCCGAAAATGCATCCATTTCATCCTACTGTGTTCAATAGCATACAAATTTGGCTGACAGGTCGCGCCAATTTAACAGCCATGGTCTTTGAATCTGAACAAACCTATTTTGCAAAAGCAAACCCCCTACAAGGTACATATTCAAAGTGCAGGAATTCAGAATAAGAAAGGGGGGTGGGTTTAGAAAGATGCTCACCTCATCCTCAAAACCAAATTTCCTTGTCAAGAGTCCAGCAGGGAGAGTTTCTTCATGACACAAAAGAAAAGAGTGATTTTATGGGGGGAATTCCCTTCTTCCCTCTAGGGTGAAAGCACAGCAATAACCAGCAGAATTGGTGACATGGAAGTCACCCAGACCCTGCAAGTCTGAAGAAGAGGCTGTGTGGAGGGAGAAGTCATGGAATCAGATATTCTTCATTCAGAAAAAAGGGGGGGAAATAAAAGCCATTCACAAAATCCTCACCGAAGAACAGGAACCTCCATCGCTGACGTATCATGATAGCCAGATAGCTGCACAATAGATTTACAAGGAATTGATTCGTTGCAACCGGCACAAGATTTTTCTTCTATCGGCTTCCCCCTCCCCACATCATTCCAAAATCATTAGTGACTTCATCCTAAAAATAAACTCACCCTGATGGAAACGGCAACTCCAAGTAGGTCATCTATTTCCCCTCCTCAACAGGGATCTCATTGCCAGGAACAGTGATCGGAGGAATCATGCCAGGGGGCTCATGGTTCTTGGAATTTCCCACCCCCCCACACCCTTCGGCGTCACTGCCGTGCCTGCCTTTCCAGCCCCTGGTGAAAAAAAGAAGGCTCCTCGCCACTTGCTACAGCAGCTAATTACTCCTGACAAGCCATTCAGAAGGAAGCAAATCTCAGCTGCTGGAAGAGATGGCATAGAAAGCTCTGCCAATGGCAACTTCCACACACACCCCCTCTCTCTCTCATTCAAAGACTTATGCAGAATCGCTTCGGCAAGGCTCAGGATAAGCACTTTAAAGACACAGCACCCTCTTTTCCGTCCTAAGAACGTCAATTACAGAAGAACAATCAGATCAAAGGAAGGCTGAGGAAGCCGACTGGAGCTGCAATGGGCTTCCTTAGAAAGTTCTTGGTTCTGCCTTGAGTTGCTTTGATTCCATAAGGATTTGTATGTAGGTTTGAGTCATCTTTTATTTTGTTTACATTATTCTTCCCAAGCTTAGTTAACTTCCACGTGTGAACGTCAACTCCTAGAAGTCCCCAGCCAGCCAGGTCACTGTTGAGAGTTCCTGAGATGGTCTACAATCTATAAGATGGCTAGGTTGGAAAAGACAGGTGTACATGAATATAAAGGCTTCATTGCCAAGTTTCTACTTTAGAACACATTTCACCATCTTGCAAATAGTCTCTCAGTACACAGTCCATCTTCATTATGCATATATACTATATATATCCATATCATTATTCCCTGTAACATCCAAGAAACATCATGCAAAGTAGACCGAAAGATAAGACATGGTAAGCCAAAGAAATTAAAGCTGCATTGGTATGTATTCAGGAGAGATAGAACAGAACTATAAGGAGCTGGACCAAAAGAAATTAGCTGTAATAGGACCTAAGTGCAGTTAAATTGGTCACATACATTCTAGTATTTTTAATTGCACGGGGAGGGGAGGCCGTTTTCACCCTCCCCAGACTCCTACAAAGGCTCTGGAGGCTGGGACAGCAAAAAACGGGCCTTCTGGTCCCACTGGAAGTTGGGAAACAGTCCATTTCCGGCTTCCGGAGGTGTGGGGAAGACCGTTTTCGCCCTCCCCAGACTCCTAGAAAGGCTCTGGAGGCTGAGGAGAGAGAAAAACGGGCCTTCCCCACCACCCCTCAAGGTCCTCCGGAGGCAGGAAACAACCTGTTTCCCTACTTCTGGTAGGCCCAGAAGGCCTGAAAATCAGCTGACCGGCAGGCACATGCATGCCGGAACTGAGCTCATATGCCAGATATGGCTACGTGTGCCACCTGTGCCACGCGTGCCTTAGGTTCGCCATTATGGGTATAGGGTTTCCTGCCTAAGCAGGGAGTTGTACTAGAAGACCTCCAAGGTCCCCTCCAATTACTCCTATTATTACAAATTCTGACTACTTGACTGTAGGGATGCTGCAACAATTATTAAGTGCAAGCACTGGTTATAAGTCACTTTTTTTCAGTGCCACTGCAACTTAGCATGGTGGCTGAACAAATAGTTGTTAAGTCGAAGATTACCTATACTTAGAATATATTTAGAAAGTTAGATGACATAAAATGCTTCCAATTATTGCTTCTTCCCCTGTCTCAACTGCACCACATTAACCAAAAGCAGACACAGATATATATACAGGTAGTCCTCAATTACAATAGTTCATTTACAATGGTGCTGAAAAATGTGACCTATGACAGTTTTTCACACTTATAACTTTGCAGCATCCCCACGGTCATGTAATCAAAACTCAGCTGCTTGGCAACTGGCTCATATTTATGACCGCTGCAGTGTCCCAAGGTCATGTGATCACCTTTTACTACCTTCTAACAAGCAAAGTCAATGGGGAAGCCAGTTTCACTTAACAACTACTTACTTATTTACTAACTTATCAGCTGCAGGGATTCACTTAGCAGCTGCATAGTTACTAACTTATTACTTACTAACTTACCAGCTGCAGGGATTCATTTAATGGCAAGACAGGTCATAAAATGGGGCCAAACTCATTTAACAAATGTCTCACTTAACAACAGAAAGTTTGGGTTCAATTGTGATTGACTATCTGTACCTGACTTTTTACTGGCTCACAATACAGCATACTGATATGATTTTTAATGCTAAAATAGCTGAGGTTTTGCCTACTAGGGATAGGTATCTGAAATTTAGAAATAATCGCTACTAATGTTGGGGAGAGGGGGAAGGAGGAGACTGCTATTTTGCAAATGTGATTTTGGGATCCCTAAGAATGTTCTAACTCTCGGTTTAATATATTAAGTGACTGTGTAAACTGATATACATTTGAAAGACAAACAAGTGAAATAAAAATTAGCAAGTGGAAAGCTTGTTGAGACTGCAAGGTTTTTAAAAAAAAAATCAGTTTAAAAAAATCCAGGTGTCTCATGATCTGCCTTGTTTCAAAAGAATGTGCCTGAAAACTTAAATCTCCTCCTCTGTCTATCTCTTTTGGAGAATGGAGATACCAGCTAAATATTGGAATGTTAATGCCTGAACACTGCTCTGTTTTAGCAGAGGCAAAAAATTGAAAACCCTCTGCAGTCAAAAATATTCAAAGTGTCTTTGATTGGATATAATTGATGACACTACAGTTTCATTGCTGTGAAATATACTCTATGGATCTGCCTGAATCAAAACCAAGACAAAAATCCCTCAGTTAAACAAAAGAAAAATCTTATACATTTGAAAACATGGGATCAGAATCCCTAAAAGGCTCAATCTAGTCAAATCCTTCAGAGATTTCAGCGACCTCTTGCCACCAGGTTACCCACTATTCAAACATAAACAGCAATTCTGCATAAAATCTGAAATATTGGGTTTGGAACCGCAGGGCTGTTTTTAAAAAGCAACTGCTTATTTCAGGGTTTGAAAAAGTTTTTTCAGTGTTCCATATATAGTGGAAAGGAAAGGTGGGGGAAGGATATACTAAAATAAAGGAAAAGCATACGAAGTTTTTAACAAGAGATTAAATCTTGTCCTCATAAAGTTATATGGATTAATCAAGTCAATTAAAAAAATCAATTTCTAGGTAAAAAGAGTGGACACATTTAATCCAGCCAGGATTTTGAATCAAGTCTAACGGAGCCTATCAAAATAAATCAATATTTTAGCAACACCGAAGGCACAAAAAGTTCTTCACCATTTGATAGATTCCAGTTTCATTTTATAATTTAACAACATATTAAGCTCTTTAACACTTATTTTTCTTTACAATGCCACATTAACAAATAAGAATATGAAATCAACTTCCAAATCTTTGATTTATGGGCCTTTATAGTTTACTTACGTTTAATTTTAACCAATCTCTCTGTCACAAAGTCAAACCGAGCATGGAGCACAATATTTTTGTATGACAATTACTGAGGCAGTAATTTTATCATTCTAAATATGTTTTTTCCTGCTATCACTCTCCTTGTGCGCAAAATAAGACAATTATATATATTCAACCCAATGATTCATCAAAAATCTTAATTATGTGCCTTAAAAAACCAATGCTTTGTGAAAGGTAGATTACTTCAAACTTAATTGAAATGAAACACTTTTATATTTCAGAATTTTACATATCCCCAGTATTTCAGCATTCCTTTCTGTGTGTGCACATCTATACACCCTTTACAGGAAAACACCTGAAACTTCCTATTTACATACACCCTTTCCTCTATAGCAACATTTTTGAAACTGTGTTGGGATTTCTTAAAAATCTCTATGGTTTCTCAATTAGAAGTCCAGGTATGGTAGACCACCTTTCCTTAAACCAAAACAAAACCTTGTAAGCATTCTTTTGCAATATAAAGTTAGTTGCTTTCCAAAGGGTGAATTGATATAAATCTAGATCAATGTTCTCAAACTTCATAATTTTAAGATGTGTGGACCTCAAGCTCCCAGAACTGTGGAAATTGAAGTTCATGCATCTTAAGTGGCCAAGATTTTTTTAAAAAGCCCAATGTAGATGAGGTAAACCTCAATTAACCTTAACTTAAAATGCCCTCCAGTACACAACTAAAACTAGTCTGACCTAGACAAATTTTGTGTGCTATAATATTTACTTGCCCAAGAATCTCGCATTTTCACAATCTGCAGAGGTTCCTGAATTGACAACATGATATCCAGGGTTTATGACAATTTACCACAGCTGATTCACATTGGCCAGCTCACCATGGGACAGTTCGCTGTGGGGCAACAGTTACACTAATATGAAAGAAATGTTGGAATAGAATCATTAAAGAAAGGATGCAAAAGGAGGAATAGAATGAAATGTGAATGACAAAAATTAAAATATTTTTTTTATTTTGAATAATTAAATTGACTTGTCAAATTGTCCTGTGGAGAGTTAGCCATGGCAAATTGTCCCACAGCAAGTTGGTTGTGGTGAGTTGGCCCATTCTGTGATATGGAATAGCTCTCCCTGATGGTTGATATCTAAGAGGGAAAAAATTGCTCAAATGCATTGTATGCACTGAAGTACCTACTCTCAGAAAAGGAGGGGGGAGGAAAATGGGCGTTGGTCTTACCTGATACGCCCTTTCTCTATAGGTCAGTCACGGCAGTCAGGCATGGGTAAGACCTGGACTG
>JANHZT010003226.1:63241-81438 GCA_032468215.1 Stegonotus admiraltiensis | reverse complement strand
GCTGTTCACCGCCCTGAGTCCCTGTCGGAGAAGGGCGGTATATAAATTGAATTAATAAATAAATAAATAAATAAAATCAGTCCAGCTGGCATAATGTAAATATCACATTAATTGATAACATCAGTGCCATGAATTGTCACCACCTGTAAATCAAGGACAAACCTGCAGCTACTATGTTGAAGCCACAGCCTGGCATTTTTGCTAAAGTATGCATCATTTGAGAATCAGAACTGTCTTTCAAACAGTTCTAACAGTTCCAAATCTCCACTGCAGATATTTTTAAATATACAATATTTTGCAGGCATCAATTCTGTTTTGCAAGGGTAGCTTGAGAGCCAAGAGCTCCAATAACATCACTGTTGTTACTCTTAACGATATTAAAAAAGCTGATAATAGGATTTGTATTCTTACAAGGATAAGTTTGTGTAATATAATATTCATGCCTATTGTCAGTAGTTAAGAGATGTATTTGTTATGTTAATCATGTATGACTTCTCATATTGATATGGTTGTAGTTTTCCCTGCTCAGTGATACTCCAGATAGGAAATCAAATAAATAAATGAATGAATGAATGAATGAATGAATGAACGAACTTCTTTTACTCCCAATATTGAAAGAAGGCTCCTGATCTGAGATAATATGTGGTACCTATCACGCTTAAGAAATGAAGGTTATTGTAATATAAAAAATTAAGAAAAGGATGGATAAAAGAAAAAAGATAGGCAAGGAGATAATACAATTAAATGCAGTTACATGTATAGAGACCACAATACCCACAACTGCATTTCTTCATTCGTTCTCAGCTATTATTCCCACATAGTTCAATATAAGTTAAAATGGGCATTGGTCCTACCTGAACGCCATTTCTAGTAGAGCTGGTAGAGAGGATCCAAGAATGGGTAGTAGCTCTATATTCTGCATGGAGACTGAGCACGTGATCTTATTTGCATCTCTGGTCACTCCCTCCTTGTCTGGTGATTCCCCAGTTCGGCGAAGGCATAGTGATGAATAGACTTGTGACCTGTAAAACAGTAGCCCCTCCCGGATTGTGGACCAGACGTTAATAAGGGTGGGGCTGGATGCTCTCTACCAGCTCTACTAGAAATGGTGTTCAGGTAGGGCCAACGCTCATTCTCCCTAGAGCTGGCTCGAGAGCATCCAGAAATAGGACATACCAAAGCCTGCCTGTCCCCTATGGGTGGGAGCAGTCTGGTCCTAAGTCTCCCCCAACACTATGAACTCTCTGGAGGACTCGCCTCCCAAATGCCGCCTCCACCGAGGCAAAGGAGTCCAACTTATAGTGCCGAATAAATGGAGATGGACAGGACCAGGTAGCTGCTTGACACACTTCCTCAATAGAGGCTTGTGTCGCCTATCCCGCTGTCATGGCCACGCTCCTGGTGGAATGCGCTGTTATGTGCCTAGGCGTTGGTAGCTGTTGCACCTCGTATGCCTTGGCAATGCAAGCTCTAATCCAATGACCCACCGTTGAAAGAGTGACCCTGTGTCCTAGTGTAGATGGTTGAAATGAGATAAACAAGGATTCAGTCTTCTGAAAGGAAGACATGAGTTTGATGTAGATACGGAGGGCCCTTCTAACATCTAACTTATGCCATCTCTGCTCTAGGACATGTTTTGGGCCCGGGCAGAAGTTGGGCAATATCAACTCCTGGGCCCTATGAAACCGCGAATTGACTTTAGGAATGAAAGAAGGGTCCAAACGTAGGACCACCCTGTCTGGGTGGAATAGGCAGAGGCTCTGTCTCACAGAAAGAGCCACCAGCTCCAAAATCCTTCTGGCCAATGTAATCGCGACTAGAAAGGTCACCTTAAATGAGAGGAAACGTAAACTGGCTGACTTTAAGGGCTCAAAGGGACTCTCCATAAGGTCCTGCAAAACCTTAGTTAGATCCCAAGTGAGATACCTGTGAACCACAGGTGGGCATAAGTTGGAGGCACCCCTGAGGAATCTGCGCACTGTGGGATGCTTAGTAAGTGACTCTAAACTTCCACATGATAGGACAGAAGACAGTGCTGCTGTCTGTCTCAGGATGGTGTTCGGTGTTAACCCCTTGTCCAATTCCTGCGCCACTGAAACCTCTGAGGGATCGGCCCCTGATCTAGAGCACCAGGAGCAAAAAGCCTTCCAGGTTGAATTATATATCCTGTTGGTGAACTGTCATCTAGAAGCTTGGATGGTTTGAATGACTCTGGGGGAGAAATTCTCCTGCCTCAGGGACCACCACTCAATCGCCAGGCAGTCAGTTTAAGACACTGAGGCTTCGGACGGACCAGGTCCCCCTGGCTCAGGTATAATCTCTCCCAAGGTATTCTCCAGGGTGGTCTCACGGACAGGTGGGCCAGGTCTGCAAACCATGGTCTTCTGGGACAATAGGGAGCTAACAGGAACACCTCCACCTTCACCGTACCTTCCTGATGATTGCTGGAATCAAGGCAAGCGGGGGGGGGATACATATAAAAGGCCCCGAGGCAATGGGCTTCACAGGGCATCTATCCCCTCCTCCCCCCGTGATCTGAACCTGCTGAAAAACCTCAGCAGGTGAGTGTTTTTTGGAGAGGCAAACAGATCTATAACCGGCCTCCCATAATGAACTGCCAGCTCTTGGAACAGTGAGTGATGCAGATGCCACTCTGAATGGTCCACTGCCACCCTGCTGAAGCAATCTGCCTGCACATTCAGGACCCCAGATATGTGCTCTGCCCTTATGGATTGAAGAGGACTCTAACCCAGACCAGATAACCCAGACCATGAGGGACCTGGAATGAGTCCACCCTTGGCGATTGATGTGGGCTTTCTGTCACATTGACTGTTAAGACCAAAAAATGTTGTCCCACTATGGCTTCCTTGAAGCTCTTGAGAGCCAGGTAAACTGCCCTGAGCTCCAGCCAATTGATCTTGTGCGACAGGTCCACCTGGGCCCACTGGCCCTGTGCGATCTGTGACTGGCCATGGGCCTCTCAACCATAAAGGCTGGCGTCCGTGATGGTTAGATAGTCTGGCTCCTTGAAGAGGCATCCTTTGGTAAGGGTCTGTGACCTCTACCAACAAAGGGACTGCAGTACCTGTAGAGGAACTCTTACCCTGTCCTGGGAATTGTTCCTGCTGGATCATTGGTAAGGCAGGAGAAACCACTTCAGCACCCTGGTGTGTACTTGTGCCCATGGTACAATGGAGATGCATGACATCATCTTCCCCAGGAGCTGCGACAGGAGTGGTACTGTGTCCATGGCCGTGATGCGGCTTGCTAACTGTTGCCAGCTGTCCCATCTCTCTGGGGATAGATAGACCATGCATACAGATGTATCTATAATGGCTCCCAAATGGAGCAATCTGGTGGTCGGATGAAAATGACTCTTCCTATTGTTTATTGAAAAGCAATGTTTTTGTAGGACCTGGATAGTGATCCTTAGGTCTGCCACTGCCTAAACTGCTGATGAGGACTGAATCAGAATGTCGTCCAGGTAACATTGGACCCTGATTTGCATGGACTGAAGGTGGGCTGCTAAGGCTGCCAAGATCTTTGTAAAGGCTCGTGGCACTGAAGACAGGCCGAATAGCATGGCCTTGTATTGTTAATGCCTTTCTGCATATGAGAAACAAAGGAACTGTCTGTGAGCAGGTCTGATGGGTATATGGAAATAAGCCTCTGTGAGGTCTACGGAGGTGAGGAAGTCACCCTGTCATATACCTCCCAGAATTGATTGGAGTGACTGCATTTTGAGGCGTTTGTACTCCAGACACTTGTTCAGACGTTTGAGATCTAGAATAGTTCTGCACCCCCGGAGCTCTTTTGAACCAAGAACAGTATCAAGTAGAAGCCCAGTCCCCTTTCCTTCTGAGGGACAGGTTGAATTACCTGGATCTCCAGCAGATGTTGAATCGCTGAGTCCATCAGGCTTTGTTTGGCTGCATCCCTGGAGACAGGGCAGCTGATAAAAAACTTGGGGGGGGGAGAAATTCCAGAGCCAAATCTGAGTGTACTGTGCTGAGTACCCACCTGTCTGATGTGGTGGCCTCCCACTGATGGAAATGGAGGCTGAGCTGACCACCCAGATGTGTGACGGCCCTGCAGTCACTTTGAACAACGATATGGGCGACTTTCTGCCCCACGAAAGGGCTGCTTCTTCTGAAACTGTTGGCGGCCCCAGAACTCAGACCTCTCTATCTGTCTCTCCTGTCTGCCTGAATAAGGTCTCTGGAAATGTTGGAATTCACCTCCCGACTCTAGAGAATGAAAGGATTGCCTCCCAAAATAAGGTACCTTCTGTCCCCCCTCCAGTAAAGGGAGGGCATGGCTTTGCCCCTGCCCTTGGTCTCCACCAGGATGGATTTGAGGGCCTCTCCAAACAAGCTATTGCCCGTGAAAGCCAACTTCCACTTGTTTGTATTGTCAGCCTGCCAATGCTTCAGCCGTAGTAGGCAATGGGCTGTTACTAAAGAGGCCAACGATCAGGATGCGAACTTAGCCACATTCAAGGAGGCATCTGCTGAAAACTCAGCTGCAGCCACCAGCTTATTTATATCCTGATGAATTCTCACATCCTCGGGGGGGGGGGTGTTCCTTTCCTGAATCTGGTGAAGCCAGAGCAAGGAAGCCCTATTGAAGAATGAAGCTGATGTGGCAGCCTTAATAGCCCAGGCTGCTGCCTGGTGGGCCTTCAGCCTTTTTGTCCTCTGCCTTCAAACAATCCATTGCCTCTGTAGGCAAGAGTGCTACTGAAGTCATGGCAGCCACTGGTTTGTTCACAGTGGGAACCTCCAATACTTCAGAAAGATCTGATGCTACATTGTAAAGCCCTTTTTCAGATCTAGATGGAGGCATGTCCATTCCAGGATTGGTCCACTGCCTTTGAACCACATCGAGAAATAATTTGGGTGATGGAATCACTTCAGTTTCCACCGTAGGTTCAGAAAAGAGCAAATGACCTGAATCCCCTGGGCTCTGGGTCGATTCGGAAACTTGGTCAGGATCCAAATTTGTTATAGCCTTGGCCTTACGCAGCAATGACTTATATAAATCTGGCTTAAAAAGGCCTGTGAAAGGCAATGGTTCCGGATTTAGCCCTTCATCTTCTGAAAAGGTCTGGAATTCCTCCTCCTCAGTTGAGGAGTCCCCACTCCTCTTAGAAGGAGCTAGAGAAGTAAGCTCCCGAGGATACAGCCAATCTTCCTGAAGCATAGGTTGTGCCTGTTGATGTTGGTAAGAGGAAACCCCTTGAGAAGGTAAATTCCTCTGCTGCAAACCTGCAGCTATTTCCTGCCTGATAGCTTGGGAAATGGTTTATTTTAACTGATCAGGCAATTCTGAACCAGCTTCCTCAACTAGGTGGAGCCCGGCTGCAGTGGGAGTAAACGAGGCTTCTGGCCTAGCTCTGGGAGGAGGGATAAGCTCCTCTGATCCTGCTGCAGGCAAGATAGGACTTGCAATAGAAAAGGCTTTAGCTCTATCCAAATCTCTCCTAAGGTTGGATAGCACGCCTCTCTGGAGTCATCTGGCGACCATTCCCTGCAAGAGGAAGTTTGCAGAGGTCCTGGATCATTAACAGGAGCCAATGGCCTTTCTTCCTGAGGGCAGGAAGCCTCTGCCCATCCCATAGGAGAACATTCCTGATCCAGGCTTTTCTCAGCCTTTTTGGATCTTAGCCAGTTCTTTCTCTAATGCCTTTTGGCATCGTTTTGCATCTTTTTCCTCCATCTTTGAGCCTCTGCTACTCCTAGAAGCAGCTGCATGGCTCCTAGTTGTAGCTCCCCTGGCTGCAGCTCTCTGTGCAGATGGGCTCAGGCTTAGAGCAGGGAAACCCCAAGGTAAGCTCTCTTTCCGCCCGCTTTGGGCTGCTGACTGGTGGAGTGCAAACAAGATGCCATTTTCCACTCTGAATATAGGCAGGCGGACCCACAATGGGTAGCTGCTACCACAGCTCAATTCGCACTCCCCGTGCTCCCGCCACTAACCAGTATGCCCCAGACACCGCTGGGCAATGACTGAGTCCCCTTCCACCTTCCTGATGGGAATGCCCGGCCCTCTACTTGCCAAGGAGCCAGATACTATTTACAGGCCCTTACCGCTAACCGTGGCTGGCTGGGACCTCGCCTGATCAAAGCTGGCAAAGAGGCAGCTGATCGGCGTACCGAAAAGCTGCCTGATCGCTGAAGCGATCCACGAAGAAAAGGAAATGTTTTTTTGTTAAACTCACGATGCATGAAGACTGAGTCAAACTGGGGAATCACCAGACAAGGAGGGAGTGACCAGAGATGCAAATAAGATCACGTGCTCAGTCTCCATGCAGAAGGTAGAGCTGCTAACCATTCCTGGATGCTCTCGAGCAAGCTCTAGGGAGAATTTGTAATCAAACAGAAAAGTTGGGGGCCTTCATATATTTAACTAAAATTAACCATGGTTGTGTAACTTCTTCAGCACAGCAAGTGTCTCTTTTTAAAGAAAAATGTCCTTCACAGCCCAAGTAAAATGAGCCAAGGTCTAAGCTCCCCACATCTATGTCTCATAGCAGATTTTGGATGAACTAGGTAAGAGAGCCCAGGTGACCCACATTTCCTTCTCATAACTCTCCACATCTGGGCTACATGATCTCCTCCTCCCCACAGTCTCTCACATCAAGGGATTTTGTTCCCCAGTTTCTGATCAGGAGTTGTGCATCACAAAGAATGAATTTACACAAGTTAGATGTGTGCAGGACTCTAAGAATATACTTCAAATGTACCCTGTTTCCCCCAATATAAGACATTCCCTGATAATAAGCCTAATCAGGCTTTTGAGTGCATGGCAATAAGGCCAAGCGCTTATTTCAGGGTTCAAAAAAATATAAGACAGGGTCTTATTTTCGGGGAAACACGGTACTCCAAAGGGATGGAAGGACAGTAACATATTTGCCTCTTCTGAAGAAGGAAAAAGAGAAAGCATTACTGTAGCAGGCTCAGCCAAGAAGAAACAATTTTAATGGAGGGTGGCTACATCAACAGTTCTAATAAAGAAGAAATCTAGGCAGAACCAACTATGCTCATTAAGGCCATGAAAGTCAGATGGGTGACTATAGGCCAGCCACTCTCTCAAGCCCCAAAGGAACGGTGATGTCACCAGCTAATCCTTTCCAACCCGCAAGCACCTTGGTACTTTCAACACGACAACAACTCTCTCAGCCCAACTCACTTCACAGTGTTGTTGTGCAGAAAATAGAACAAGCAAGGTGTGCTGGATATGTTTGCCACCTTGATTTATTTATAAAATTAATAAAGGCAGGATACAAATAAAAAAATAAACAAGCCTGCCTCTGCGTTAAAACATGGCCATTAGGCACACAGTTTCATAGAAGGTACTTTAATTTCCACTGACTTTTCCTGGGAATATTGCTGTAATATTTTTTGTTGTTTTCAAAGAATTGTAGATGAATTCATTCCAAAGTACATTTCTAGTCACCAAAGGATGAACCTAACTTTCCCATCCTAGATGAACAGGACAGTCAAAAGTCAAACAATTAACTACTTTACTGTATTTACTGAGGTACAATGTTCTTCTATTTTCTCCATTTCTTTGCCTGTAGCTAATGTGAATTATTCAATAAAGAACTTTCACCACACACAGATGAAGTAATTCCATGAGACTAAAAGGGACAGGGTTTCCTCCACATGACAGAAAGAAATTTTAAGCCCTATCTTTCACCTAGGAAAGTTGGACTTCACTCCTTCCCTTCCAGATTCATCTTTCAATATACAAAACACACTTTACACTTTATTCAACAATCATTTATTTTCACCAATCATGGCCTAAACATAAATAAGTTCTGTCTTTCTATATGGTTTTGGACACATCGAAATTAATTGAGCCATCTTTCCTTTATTGCTTGATTCCCTGATAAGCAGCTAAAGCAAATGCTTCAGTAGTTTAGTAAGAGCTTTTTCTATCACACAACCATTAAAGGTAGCTTGTTTACAACCGTGTAGTAATGTCACTCTTGTTAACAAGGGGGAGAAACAGCTTTCTTTCTAAATTAAGTCATCCTTCTCTTCTTTTTTTCATTTGAAGACTTAGACTTGCCTACAGTGGTAAACAAATTCCCAGGACACTTTGCAACCCACAAAGCTATCCACAGGTAATGATGACGGGGAAGAGACTATAATTTCATTCTTGGAAATGATACTCAGGGGACAATGAACAGAGTAAATTCATTTTTCCAGCAGGATTTATATATAATTTGCATTTCTTCCTACCCAATCAAATGTTGGAAAGAAATTAAGTAAAGAGAATCAAGAACTCTATCTATCTGCTCATCAGCATGATAACTCTTCAAAAACAGAATTCTACCAAATTTGGAAGGAAGGGGGTGAACTGGAAAATGGTCTCAATCAGTTGGGGGCTACAAAGAAAATAATCCTAGGTTTCTCCTACAGCATCCCTCCCACTCACTTACTCCAAAGTAAAGCATATACACACATAACCACTGCTAATAAATGGGCAGGAAGGAATGTTTTTTTCCTTTGTCTTCTATTTAGCCAATGTAATGTTAGATTCCACACAGTATCATAGACTGTGAATATGATAGAGTAGAAGGAACTTACAAACTACTGCATCTCATATCACCACCATTCCCTGCTCAGTGATGTTATAAGACTGTTAAAGCTCCCTTCATCCACACAGATGATGTGTCCAAGTGGCACCAGCCACAAAATGTAATAGCTTTAAGAACAACCTTGAGAAAGAGTTGCAGCCAAAGCAACAGTCAGATACAGTAACAGAAATTTCAGTCCAAAGCAAGAATGGAATTTGAGAACACCTCTCAGACTTGATTCTCCCTAGTTATTTCCTAGATAAGGACGGGCAGGCACATTCAGTTTTGCAAGATTCTGTTATTAAAACCCTATAGTAAAAAATAGTTTTAGCATTCATGACTTTGCTGTTCAGGATTGGTCTACCTCAAATACAATCCTGGAGCAGAAACATTAGAGAGGCTATAATTATTTGAGAGATCCTGCTGGTTTTCAAAGGCACCACTCTGCACATCGCTGGTTGTGGGACTCTGCTCATGACATTAGCCACTAGGGGTCAGATGGAACTATACTAGCCTGCTTTTACTGGCCTCTGTATCCAGCTCCTCCAGGCAATCTCTGGGTTAGAGTTCCCCAAATTAATGGTACCAGGGAATTTCAATCTTACCTCTCTGGGCACAAATTCAGAGGTAATTCCACAGCAACCATGAACCAGATGGTTATGGGGCCAACTCACAACTGCAGCCCCACATAAGAATTGGTTTTACCTCAGGGAATTTGTGGTGTGATCTGGAATAGGAAGATACAACCATCAATCCCTTGTCCCAAAGGTGCTTTTTCAAGAGGCAACTGAATTTTCTGGTTTTTCTTCGAAGGCATTTTGCTTCTTGGATGAGCTTCAAGCTGAAGTGTTTGGTCTTCGAAGAAAAACAAGAAAGTCCAGTTGCCCCTTGAAAAAGCACCTTTGGGACAACCATGACCTGGATGACTGAGAAACTCCATAGACATCAACCCTTTGCCATAGTTGGAACACTCCCTGTTAACCCTAGAGTTCTCTACTGCTAACCCTTGCTGTGAGGAGGAAGAACATACTTGATTGATCCACTCAAGGCACATGATGGTCCCTGTTGAATTGAAAATGAACTTGGGGTTGTTCCTGAAGATCTCGTGCATGGCTCATCTGAGGTCCTTGTTGCTACTTAGAACAAGACGGAAGTCATGGCCTTGCATCAATTTTCATCTGTGTGGAAAGGCAGCCCAAGGCTGCCTAGGGATATGAGAAAGTAAGCAAAGGCTTGCAAGGACCCCAAGGAGTGGAAGTCAGAACCCAGAGTGTGTTAGGGAGTGTGGGAGGATTTGGGAGGCCCAAGGCAGGCAGGCCTGGGCCTGTGCAAGGCTTCCCCTATCTGAGGCACTGCATGCTTCATTTAACAACCACATCAGGAAAAGCAGGGGGGTTCAGAAATGTGATCACATGGGTTCCTTGCTTAAAAACCATCACAACTTGCAACCCTAATGGGCAAGCTCCATTATGGTCATATCTCCAAGACAAATTGCTAATTATGATGTAAAGTGCTCATTATCTTCCAGCAATATTATTTGCCACACATTGTAATTAATCAGTTTGATAATCATTCCACTACATCTGTCATGGCATTGGGAAGGAAAATGGTAAGCACCCCAACACCGCAATCTCAGAAAAAAAGCACACTAGATGGTAAAATACAAATGCTGAAAAAAAGCCAGTTAGAAAGTCCAAGCAGTGGAGCGAACAAAAGATCAAGTCTCTCTTGGCCGACTGAGTTAACAAACTGGAGCTCCACAGAGGAAGGAGGCAGGCTTATGCAAATTTTAACTCAGTCTCTGGCCAATCAGATGAGATTAAACCCACTGCTTGGATTCTCTAAGCAGCACACCAGAGAATAATGCTTTATCTATTTCTTCTGTTACATGGAAAATGCAGAGATTCTAAAACCTATGGGGGAATGGATTGGATGATGGTAAAGATGTCAAAAAATATATAAAGCTAGATTCGGATCAGCCAGAAAAAAACAAAGAAAATTTGAAGAGTTGAAAGTTCTTCAATGGATCTATTCTTAAAATAGATCAGTTGTCTAAAATGGTCAGGAATATTTTTGTAGTAAAATTTGCAATAGGCTTTCAACTGTGCAATATGATTCCTTCAAAAGGTAGGAACCGGTAAGCATGACAACGTTCTAGATATACACTGGTGCAAAGATAGGAAACTTCTCGTAATAGCTTATCCAATCCACACAGAACTATTCTTGCCCCTCTGCCACTTTCTAGTACCACCACTTTTCTTAGTGGAGAGGGTCTGCTTTATTGATCTCTGCAGAGTTAAAAGTCTTTTCCAATGTTCTGGAAAGGATGGTATCTCAGATGACTGGAGCAGCACTCCTTCCATGGCAAGAGTTTCAAATCAATTTCAAATGTCTTCCTGGGTGGGTTTTTTGTTATTGTTGTTGTTGTTGTTACAGATGCCCAAGTACTCATTTCTTCTAATAGCATGTTCTATCATTTGCACTCGGATAAGTTCTTGTACTCTGTTCTCCTTAGAAATTTCATTTGCTGGCCTTCCTAGAAAACTTTGTGTGAAAATTGTATGGTCATCACCTTCCCTGATGAATCTTAAGAAAACCTAGTCCCCAGCCCTTGAATTTTTTTTCTCCAGCAAGGAAACAAGCTGGTACTTGCAGTAAGTCCAATACCACACACACCTGACAAGTCACCACAGCTGTTCCACGAACATCCAGCCTTTTAGCAGGATCATAGGTCTACTGCATTCTCCCCACCCCACCCCCTAAACTCTCTGGCTCAACTCCTCTGTTCCTGTTTGTCTGCTCTGTTTACTAAAGAATAGTGGCTGACAATTCATTTTAGCTATTTAGGGACTCATATAGCAGTGTCAGGAACACGGTGGTTCAGTTGCTAAGCTTGCCAATCAGAAGGCTGACAGTTCAGCAGTTCGAATCCCTAGCACCACGTAACGGAGTGAGCTCCCGTTACTTGTCCCAGCTTCTGCCAACCTAGCAATTCGAAAGCATGTAAAAAATGCAAGTAGAAAAATAGGGACCACCTTTGGTGGGAAGGTAACAGAATTCCATGCGCCTTTGGTGCTTAGTCATGCTGGCCACATGACCACGGAGACGTCTTTGGACAGCGCTGGCACCGGCTTAGAAACAGAGATGAGCACCGCCCCCTAGAGTCAGGAACGACTAGCATTTATGTGCGACGGGAATCTTTACCCTTACCTTATAGCAGTGTCACCTGGCAAATTCTTGTAGCAGCCATAGAATAACCAAATAATACAGTATATTCTAAAAAAAACACCCCTAACCATCAGGAAGCTCGGCTAATAGGCTGGCCAGTCAGGACAGTTCATCCATGTCCTTAGATATTCATGCACATTTAAATTATAGCATTCAAGGCCAAGAAAATGTTCAATTCCATGAAAAATTATACTAATACATTATTCAAATTAATTAAGTATTTTCTCTGGTGGGATATGTAATTGGTGCTTTTTAAGCATTTTTAAAGAATTCTTGAGGCAGCAATGCTGTTTACAAATTGCAACAAAAATACATACAGGGAGTCCTCGACTTAATACCATCTGTTTAGTGACTGTTCAAAATTTCAACAACACTGAAAAAAGTGGCTTATGACCATTTTTCACACTTGCGACTATTGCAGCATCTCCATGGTAAAGTGATCAAAATTCAGATGCTGGGTAACTGGCTCATATTTATGACATTTGCAATGTCCTGTAGTCACGTGATCACCTTTTGCGACCTTCTGACAAACAAAGTCAACGGAGGAAGCCAGATTCATTTAACAACTGTGTTACTAACCCACAACCTGCAGTGATGCAGTTAACAACTGTGGCAAGAAAGGTGGTAAAGTGGGACAAAACTCACTTAATGTCTCGCTTAGTGACATAAATGTTGGGCTCAATTGTGTTCATAAGTCAAGGTAATCGCTCATATCAGAAAAAGATGATTAGCAAAAGACATATTGTAAAAGATTTTAGTTTGATTTCATGGATACTGAAATCCAGGATTAAAATTGTATGGATCAGCACATGTACATAATTTTAAAAATGTGTTAATGGGGATACTCTATTGATAGTTTTGATAGCATATAACATTCCTGGATATAAAATTGTGCAATTCAAGTCCCTGTAACAGTACAAAACTATTACAGCCGAAAGGAAGTAGCAGGCAAATTGTTGTTGCAGTTTCTATATCTAGCAAGATGCATAATTGTGGTTATTTTAGAAAAAGCTCTTTTCTTTCAAAGACAGTTGTCCATATAAATAGATGAACAGAATTTGAACTTATATCTGTATGCAAAGTCTGTTACATTCTTCTGTTCTTTTGGGGAAAAAACACTGTCAAACATATAAATATATCCTAACAATAGTGCAAAACTGTGGAGGGTTTGGTAGATTACTTGCATACAGACTGTAAGTGATAAAATTATATTTCAGGTATTAAAAAAATTGTCAGCATTTTACTGAATAAGACAAGAAAGGAAACTAAGATCTCCCAATGTCCTAGTGTGAAAAACAGATTATAAAATTAAATATGTTTAAGATTTTTTTTTCTCTCTCTCTAGATGTAACAAGTTATTACGATTCAATCAACAAAACAATATAGGCATATCTTGGAAACCTAAGGCTGAGCTAAAAAAAAAACACCCTCAAATGAATTAACTAGAGTTTAACTATGAGCTATTCTAAGAATAGATAATATTCTTATTTCAGCCAATCATTAGAGAGCATTTCACCATAAGACATCATAAGACAACATCTCAATCGACATGCATTATAGGAACTGTACTGCTCACATTAAGCCTGTGATTGGTAAGGGCAAAGATATCAAATCATGAATAAACGGAAGTTACATACAAATTAGCCATTCAATAAGCTAATTTTCTTCCATGACTGATCTTCAATGACTAATACAATGACTGATCTTCAATGACTAATACAACTGCCTTAGCTACCGTATGTCCCAAATCGGTATTACTGCTTCCAAAATTATGTAAAAATATCCTATAAGAAAAAAAGGGGGGAGGCAGATGGTTTCATGAAACATTTTTAAAACTTGTCCTTATAGAGAATTATGACTTGTTTTAAAAAGTGATTTAAAATAACCTAAATCATTATATTATATCACACCCGAAGGACACTCAATTAGACAAGGCTGATATAAGAAAAATATTTCTTTTATCTAACTTCTTTCATCATATTGTCTCTAATGTACCATGTATCATTTAGATAGTGCTTTACAAAGGTTGTAAAACTTTTAAGCGTTTGTTTTGAAATAAGTAGACAAATTTGGTGTGTTTGGTATATAATATTCATGCTTCTTTTTTCACCACTAACAGTGCAGAAGAATTCTTGAGCCAGAATTATTTCTATTCTGAAGCCAAGTAATATCCCTCTTAATGAAACCCAAGAGTGCTGTAAAGATATCTTGCCCTCCTGATTCCATTTTCTAGAAGTAAGCAAAGTTCATGAGAACTTACATCCTATCCCTAGAATCATCCCGAGACAATCACACCATTTCCTGCCAGGTTTGAATATGCCCACATTTAAGCTTCTCAAATTAATATCCTAAATATGAAATTAACTCCTTTGTCATATAACTGTAGAACAGTCTTTGCCATTCAAGCCTATCGTCTCATTATATATGGGTATAAAAAAATAAGATTAATGTTTCTGGCTGTTTTATTTATATATTGGGAAGTTAGAACATCTCAATTTATCCTCTCATACTGCTTCTGTAGCATGGTGATGAAAGAAATAAATGTTCAGCCTCGCAGTGGTGCGGGAAGAATACATGCATTAAAAATAGTTATATACATACACATACCATCTCTATGACAACTGAAGAATAATTCCAAGGCTAATGTAAAAACTGCTGGATAAAATTAAGAATGTTGCGAAACAGGACATGAAACCTTGCTCATTTTTGGCCTTAGGACCTGAAAAATATATGCTACTGACAATGGTTCAAAGACTTTAGCAGAGGTCCGTGGTTATATTTCAATTACAAGGTGTTGAATTGCAGGGGTATATTTTAGTTTTCAGCTGCACAACAGGCTTTTATCCCCACCCCCCACCCCATTTCAAGGACTGCAGTTAGTGAAATAAAAATGTGAGCAGTAAAGAAAGAGAAGACGATGCCTCCAATTAAATAATTTCTGAGGAAAGTAACATCAGAAAAAAACCCAGCCTTTTCAAAAGAGCACGTCAAACCAACATTAAAACTTTTTTTTAAAGGCTGACAAAGCAAGTGGGCTGCTTGTGCCCACACTGACTGGAAAGGAAATTAATGGGAGTCATAAATGAGTCATAGGCTGTGCTGTGCATACAAAACACACTCACAATGCAAAATGAAAGCTGGGCAATATCTGAAGGGATACATCACTTAGCCACACTAAAAAAGGCACAGATGGAAATCCCAGTGTTCTGACACAGAGGCAGCCTATGAAGTAACAGATCCACTTATTTATCTGATGCATTCCCAAACCTCAAAGTGAAAAATAAGATTGGAAGGGCTACTGCCCTCACCACCATTTTGCTTACAAACTCAGGGAGACAACCTAAAGGGACCCTATTCCATCCACAATATGGAAACAACCTAGGCATGTCACAAAGAGAGCACAAGGGGTGATTTTAAAGACAGCAGACTTCCCAACTGCAAACCAAGTTTTAAAAGGAAGGATTTTCCCATCCCTCTTATCTTTGAACAGCCAGTGGAATAATCAAAAGAAGATAACTTGCAAATGCAAATTCCAAAGCCATTTTAAAAAGATGGCTTCTGATAAAGAAATCTATGAAAAATCCCAGAGCAATTTATTGCTGCCCAAATTACTCCTCTAGCAAGAATTCAGAGATCATATTAGTTCAAATTAAGTGATATTGAAGGAATCTGTACTGTACTTACTCACTGTAAACCTAGTACCAACCTGGAATTACTTTGTACCAAAGCAGTCCTAAGAGGTAATGTAGAAAAACAGAATAGGTTACTTGCTTCAATACTGAGAAAAAAACTTTCTAGGAAATCCATCTATCTTACTCTGTGACAGCAAATACTTCAACTGATTCATAGACAAGCATCCAGAAGGATTCATATTACAGAAAAAGCTTTAAATTAAATGTTCAAACTGGGAACACTGTATGCCTCTAGCCATAGGAATGACTGCATTAACATGATTAACAGGAAAAAAAAGTTTTAAAAATCCCAGTTTTTTTGAAAAAAGTAAAACAGGGCTTCTTTAAGATAAAAGTTTAAGAGAAAAGTTTGGCAACCCTTTATAACTGTCAGTAATACTGTAGCTTCATGAACTACAATATTTAGCTAAGACTCAATCACATATTAAAAATTCTGATTAACTAAACAACTAAAAAAATACTGTGCCATGTCTTCACTGAGCACATGAAAGAGAAAAGGGGATGGGGGAGAGAGAAAGAGAAAGAGAGGAAGGAAGGAAGGAAAAAAGAAGCTAGCTCTCTTATGGAAATAAATTGAGTCATAATATTGAGATACTCCAATCAATCGGACCATAATCAGGTATGAATTTGAGAGGCAGGCCCTTCAATTGTTTAAAACACACACACACTCACACTCATGTTATTGCCATCACAGCCTGCTGTTCCCAATACAAATTTATGGAAATGAATCATGCCCTGATTAAAAAACATCTCTGTGAACTTCAGAAAGAGAGCTTTTAATGCTGATGAAGCTGGAAAGGCTTTGCCTTTTTATCAATTTATGGTCAGGCTGAGGGTGCCCAAATGGAGAAAATGAATGTTATTGTTATTTTTCCCAAGAGTAGCCTTCCAACAAAAACCAGAGATTCCTAAAGGATCTTATGCCACTGTTATGTTGGCTGGAATCGTGGTGTTCATGAATTCCCCATAAGGAAAACACAGAATAAGATAAATGTGCACAGGAGTGGATAGCAAAGGGAAAATCTCCGCTCTCCAAAAATTATATTACCATCTGCCTCAAGGTTGGAAAGACAACCTAAAGGATTCAGCAGGTGATTGGAATAATGCTCTGTGGAAAGTTCAGACAAAGATGGAACATTCTGCTATTAATGAGACATGCTATATTCGGAGAAAATTAATCAAGGCATTCCATAAAAAAAGAACTTTATTAAGCCATTAAGCATAGTGGAGGAAGTATCATGATTAGGGGCTGTTCTAAGGTGAGTCAGCTCAGCATCACTGAGGGAACAATAGATTTTGAATTGCACCAACGAATCCTACAGGAGAAGGTCAGGGTGCCCATCCGTAATCTGAAGCTGAAACGAATGTGAGTCATGCAGTATGATGATGATCCTAAACACACAAGTAGATCTATGACAAAATGGGTACAAAAAATAAATTTCACGTTATAGAATGGCTGACTCAAGACCCCAATTGACTTGAAGCAAGCAGCAAGCTAGATGGATCAAAACTAATAATGAGCTGAAGAAACTTCCTAAAAGGAACATACAGTACCAAATTTCCATGCAATATGCACGAATGATCAACAGGTTCGGGGAACATCTCATTGAAGTAATTACTGCTAAAGGGTATGCCACCACTTATAATTATGTCTAAAACTGAGACTTTCCTAAAGAAAGTGATTAGTTGTTCAAATAGTTCAATAAAGACAATCTATGTGTTCCGATTTAGGTACTTTGTTTAACCAGAACCACTTTATACATAAATAAGACAAACATATTACAGATCACAGCAATGCATGATAAAGAATACAGCTAGACCTTGACTTATGGCCGGTCGCTTAGTGACTGTTCAAAGTTATGACAGATCTCCCAGGCTACTTATGACCCAGACTTGACATTTTGATGCCCCCCACCCATCCGCCATAGTTATATGATTGCATTTTCAGCCCTCAGCAACTGACTCTCCTTTATGGCTATTTGCAGCATCCTGCAGTCACGTAATCACAATGCACAGGGGTTTTTTTTTTGCTGGAAACGGCATTTACTTCCAGTTTCCAGCAAAACAAAAAAACAAAAAAACCACCATTGCAGACAATAGATTTGCTTAACAATTGATATGGCCAGTTAAGGACCATGGTATTCACTTAACAATCACAGTGGTTCTCTTGATTTATTCAATTTCTATTTTATTCAATTTCTATAGCAACCTAGTGTCACTTGGTTGAGTTGGGCAACTATGGAAATTGAATAAAAGTAAGTAACGACTTTTTCAATGGAAAAAGGTTGTAAAATCAGAAATGATTTTGTCTGGTAGTGGTGCCTGCTTAACAACCGGCATGACCTATGACTGTAATTCTAGGTTCAATTAAGATCATGTTGAGTACTACTTGTACTTACAAAATTCACAAACATTCAGCAATGTAGCTATGAATTTTCCATCTTAAATCTTACCATTCTTTTATCTAGGACCGTGATGGCGAACCTATGGCACGGGTGCCACAGGTGGCATTTGGAGCCATATTGGTGGGCACGCAAGCTCAGCTCCGGCACGCATGCATGCGCCGGCCAGCTGATTTTTGGGCCTTCTGGGCCCACTAGAAGTCAGGAAACACACTGTTTCCGGCCTCCGGAGGGCCTCTGGGGGGGTGGGGAAGGCCATTTTTGCCCTCCCCAGGCTCCTAGAAAGGCTCT
>JANHZT010003226.1:3370-13864 GCA_032468215.1 Stegonotus admiraltiensis | reverse complement strand
TATATACACAAAGCACTCCTTGTGCACTGCACATGATGTTATTCATATTTTATAACAGTCCTCTTATTTGCTCCCAAAGGTACTGTTTACCATGAAGTGCACCATGGCAAGATTTTTTTTTTTAAAACACAAAGGGCTCACATACAACCCCCTTTTCCTGTGAATTCCTCTTCTGTCAAGTTTCCCCCATCCCTACTCTCAATGTTATGGCATTTCAGCAGCCCCATCTGGAGCAAAGGGCACTCGCACCTCCCTTCACATCCTTACTGTTTGGGGCTCAGTCTTTCCTCTCCCCAGGCACCCATTCCCACTCTTTTGCTAAACTCTGGCTCTCTCCCCAGTTGGATAAAACCTCCCTCTGAGCACCAGAAGGCAGGCAGCCAATCACAGAGGGACAAAGGGCAGGACCAAGGCTGCCAGAATGACAAATGCCGAGGCCGACACTTGGGAATAGCCAGTTGATGAGCTGAGATCTCTTAAGGGAGAGTCCTCCTGTTCTGGCAACAGCAGCAGGTCCTAGTGACCAGAAAGCCTCAGAGGTGCTGGAGCTGATTGTCTTCTCCTGACTCTAGGCAGACTGCCAAGCACCCTGGATGCAGCAGAGGCACGATTCATGAGTTCCAGGCGCTGCCACTAGACTTCCTAACAGCATCATTCTTCACTGCATCTTGCTACTTGAGTGCTTCATGGCTTCCACCTACAGCCTCCAAGGAAGCTGGACTCCTCTAGCCGCACTGACCTTACTATGGACTTCTTTGGCTTGGGTTGAAGGAAAGCCAAGCTGTCCTTCCTGCAGGATGCCCCCACTGGAACCCAGTGCCGAGAAAGCCTTCCTGATCGAAGTAGCCAAGCAGCAGATACTCCAGAAACTGAACTTGAGCGAGAGACCCAACATCACCCACCCTGTGCCACGCATGGCGGTGGCCAATGCCCTGCGGCGACTACACATGGGCAAAGGCTGGACAGATGGGATGGGGCACTTCTCCAGCTGGGAAAAAAAAGAGTCTGATGAGCAGGGATACGAGATCATTAGTTTTGCAGAGACAGGTGAGTGCCCGTAGGTCTTCCTAATGTGCAGGCCAAGGACTGAATACGCTAGACCAGAGAGCACACAGATCCTTTATGTATGTGTTCCTCTGCTCCATAATTTGCTACCTATAAAAATGTGCTTGGAGAGGAAAGGCTACAAATTACTCCTGAAATCCATCCCATGGTTTTAGGTTAGAGCCTGACTATGTGCTGGGATGCATCAGTTGCAAAAGGAAAAAAGGCAATGTGTGTTTTGGGTCTACCGATCAATGGGAACAAATTACACCTTTCTCATCAGATCTAGCTTCCTTCTAGCATCTCAGATCTACACAGAGATCACTACACTTCCTCTCCCAGAGAACTGCAGTGTTTCTGTTGTCAGAAATATGTACATTTGGCATTGTCATAACTTTATCCAACCAGCTGAATCTTTAAAATATGCTAGATCGGAAGTTTTCAAACTTTTTGAAGTCCTGGAACCTGTTAGTTTAATAAATAAATAAATAAATAAAATCCCAGTATCCCTGATCAAGGGATAAGGTTCTGGTGATTTTTTTTTAAAAGCTGTATTCAAATGAACTTTCCCCCCCCTTAGTATCTCATGGAACCTTATCATGTTGAAAGACTATAGTTCCCATTTACCTGTTCCAGTGCAGCCACTGGGTTGGGGAATGTTATGCTATCATTGCAGGTTTTGCCACAGTGGGAAAAAACCCAAACCAGAAGCTAAAAACTAGATGATCCAGAACATCTGGAGGATTCCTCCTGGAATCAGGAGGACAAAAGAACCAATTCTGTCCCTTCACAGTCATTGAAGATTCTATCAAACTGACTATCTTTTTTTAAAAAAAAGTTTGTTTCCTGCGGTTGTTGCTCTATTTTTTCTTTGCTTAAACTGCAACCTGAGATGAAATAATGGGATGCAGCTGGTTAAAAAGGATAAAGTCAAAGGGTTGCTTTTTAAAAATTTGTATAAACCAATGTCTCTGATAGCCAACAGGCAGATTTAAAAGAAGCTTGCCTGTCATTCTCTCTTCATCCATATAGAAAACAGATAGTTGCAGGAATATTCTGCACAGTTGTGTAGACATCTTACCGGTTTAGTGTTTCATTTAGTCATCCATATTTCTGATTTCATCCTTTGGGTTTGGCCCAGTAAACCCCAGAACTCAAGGTTCTTGGGGAATTCCTTATACATCACATAGAATGCAAGAATGGATTCAACCACAACATTGCTGTTGGAGTTGAAGGGTGCTGAGACTTAATTCATGTATATGCAATTACTTCACTCTGTGATGATTTTTATATTAATGCCTGATGGAGCTGTATGGTGAACAGGTTTAATATGTACACAGCCATCTCATCCTGGGCAAAGCTTTCCTATTAACCTTCTAAGCACATTATTGTAAGGTTGTTTACAATTTAGGACCCATATTTTGTGATGTACAGACTAGTCACACCAAAGATATATCTAAAGTAGGCAAGTGTGTGTGTGTGTGTGTGTGTGTAATGCTGTTCAGACAGCAGGTGAAATTATCTTATTTTTTATTTTTTTTGCATTTATTTGCATACCCATAATTTGAAACACCGAAATAGCGCTGTTGTGATTATGATTATCACTACTGCAGTTGCTATTAGGGCTGCTTGGACTGAGTAGCTCAATTTCAAATTCAGAGCTAAAGAAGGAGCTGAGCTGGAAAAAAAAACCCCTCACTGAGTGTTCCTTGGACAATTCTGTGGTTCCAATCCAACTAGCTGCATTGGACATCCCCTCCTGGTGCCTTCTAAACTTGTTGGAGTTCTTGGTCAGCATGCTTTTAAAGGCAGGTTAATATACAATGTATGAGACTAAATACAAATGTAGCAAATAAGTAAAGACCAAAAAACCCCAACAACACCCCATTCACTGTCACTGCGTTAAGTGTTTGTTAATATTAATTTTTAATATAATAAAATATTTTTTATTATGTCCTTATAATAAAATGTTCCTTAGAATACATTTCGGGTTTTCTTTCTTGAGAGCATATAGCATGGAAACCAAGATCCATCTGTCTCTAATTAAGTGCAATTACCTCAGGGGGGAAACAAAGCTGATTTACGCTTTGACATTCACCCCTTAGAAGAACTCGGGCTCTGGTTTGGGACTGGGGCCTAGAGGATACTGATATTGATTTTTGTCTTCACCATTTTCTCCTCCACAGAACCTTCTGGCCTCCTTCAGTTCCAGCTCACCCATACCAAAGACCAAGCCATGCACGTCCTGAAGGCCGAATTGTGGTTGCACCTTAAGGCGCACGAAAACATCACAATACAGATCTATCTCTCAGGACAGCCACAAGTGGTGCTGGGACAGCAGCAGCTGGGGAGCCAGGGGAGTGGTTGGCACACTTTTTCCCTCATGCCAGCTTTGCAGAACTTCTTCGAGCACGAAGACAAAACCTTACGCTTAGAGTTGAACTGCGAAGGCTGCCGTCCTAACATTATGTCTTTGATGGCCACCGGTAGCAACTCTCATCAGCCATTCTTGGTGGTGAAGGCAAAGATAAAAGAATCAGGCCACCGGGTCACCAAACGCAGCGTGAGCTGTGACCAGAACTCAAATTTGTGCTGTCGAAAAGACTATTATGTAAATTTTCGGGACATCGGTTGGAATGACTGGATCTTCAAGCCAGAGGGCTATCAGATCAACTATTGCATGGGCGAATGCCCTATGCACCTGGCAGGTGTGCCCGGGGTGGCAGCTTCCTTCCACACGACTGTCTTCAATTTGGTCAAAGCCAACAACATCCCCATTGCGGGCCATTCCTGCTGTGTCCCCACACAGCGACGGGCCCTTTCTCTGCTATACTTTGACCCCAATAGCAACCTCATCAAGACTGACATTCCCGACATGGTTGTTGATGCTTGTGGTTGCAGCTAAAGATGGGACAAAAAAGTAAGAAATGACTTTCCACTTCCCTTTGGACTCCCACGAACATCAAAGAACTCTGAGCCAAATTGAAGGGGTGGTATTATCATGTGGACTCTTTTCAAAAGAGCAACAGTGTTTGCTCTTTCAGAGACAACAAGTTACACTAAGATGTAAACTAGCCTGTTTTCTTACCATTGTATGCTGTATAATGCAATGCTATGCAGGGCTGCCAACAGCCTTCTAAGTCTTGGGATACTGTATTTGTCTTCCTCTCTGAAGTTGCTGCTTGATAGACCCTCCAAGCTGTTTCCCTAACTCTTCCCACCCCGCTCCCAGTAGCTTCACTCATCTCTCTTTCCCCAGTCCTGTTCTGTGGGGAGAAGAGTCAGGAAAAATGACTCTGGAATGATAGAGTTCTGTATACAGGGCAGTGGTAGGTTTCTACCAGTTCGCCCCAGTTCGGGCGAACTGGTAGCAGCGGTGGCGGGAGGCTCTGCCCACATACCCAGATGTCATCATGGACGCTCTGTGCATGCGCAGAAGGTTCTGAGCATGTGCAGAAGCGCCCCACGCGCGTGCTTACAGTTCTGAACCAGTAGTGGAGGTAAGTGAAACCCACTACTGACACAGGGTGTACATAGACCCTCAGAATTTCAAGATAGGGCTGGAGAACAGGTGACACAGGCAAGAGCTTGAATCACTTGCATCTTCTCATGCCTAGCTAATCGCCCCTAAAGGCAAATATCACGGTGCATTTAAAAGTTCTCCTTGTTGCTCTTTTCATCTTCACAGTGTTCTTCTCAATCCAAGGCTCCATATGGATTGGGCCAAGTTTACTTGGGAACTCCTTCACTGGATTGGCAGAAAAAGAAGGAGACCAAGAAGAGCCGCCCAGATCCATACCCAAAGGACTCTAAAGAGGTTTTGCCTTTTGTACTGTGTTTGAGATTTATTGTATTTCTCTTAATGTATCTATATTATTTTATTTTTTTGGAATGACATTCGTAGCAAAGCAAGTTTCAATAAAAAAAATTAAAACAACGGTTCAGTGTATTCTGTAAATGGTTATCCTGAGTAAAAGTGGACTTCAAAAGCAGATACTCTCTCTTTTACAAGAATCCATCCTTAGAATTCAACCACAGCTTCACCTTTGTTCCCTTTCCTCTTTCTTGCGACTCACAAATCTGTCCATCTCCCACCTCTTCCTCCACCAAACTTTGCCACTAAACCCCTTTTCCACTGTCTGTACATTTAGCAAAATTTCTGAATCTAAACTCTGAAGTCTTCTGTCACTTCACCATGAACTTTCATCATAATGAAAACTGGGGTTGAGATGGAAGTTGGCCTATACACTATTACAGGTTGCAATATCACAGTTGCACGTAGTCCTGCACAGAGTCAGAAAGATCAAGGAAGGAAGGAAGGAAGGAAGGAAGGAAGGAAGGAAGGAAGGAAGGAAGGAAGGAAGGAAGGAAGGAAAACTCTAAGCTACATCAAAAGAAGTACAAGGTTAACTCTCTTTATTTAGCAATCATCAGACTGCATCTTATCCTTCCATTTTAGGAAGCACACTGACAAACTAACTAGAATCTGCTAGAGGAAAGCCAGCAAAACGATAAGGGAGGAAAAACTTATGAGTAACACTGTATAGGCTAAACCTGGAGGAGAGAAGACTGAATGAGACATGATCATTGTCTGAACAGTTATCATGTAGAAAATGGGCCAGAATTGTTCAGAATTGTCCCAGAAGACAAAGCAAGATAAGTGTGTTTAAATTACCAGAAAGTTAGTTTCAGTAGGACATCAGGAAGAATTCCCCTGATGGTAACAGCTGTTCAACAATGACAGTCTGGATGGATGGATGGATGGACGGACGGACGGATGGCTGCTCTAGCTGTGGTAGTAGTGAGTTCCTGCATGGGGCAAGGGGTTGGACTACATGATCTTTAACATCCTTTCCTACCCTTAGTTCAGCAGTGAAATCCAGACAGATCTATCCGGCTCGTGCAAACCAGTAGTGCCGGTGGTGGGAGGCTCTGCCCACCTGCCGGGACATCATTACATTCCGTTTTTGACCCTCTGAAGAGAAGGAGAGGCATGCATGCGCAAAGCAGACAAGCGCTGCTGCGTGCTCCCATTCCCGAACTGGTAGTGAAGGTAAGTGGATTTCACCGCTGCCTTAGCTTCTATGCTTTTATGAAAAAAACAGGACTAAAACAAACCTAGTTATGGAAAAGGTTGATTTAAAACATGAATGAGAACCATGTTCTGCCAGTTGTATTTTGCTACTTCTGGCCCAGATGAACTTTCTGCTGCTTTGGCCAACACAAGATTACAAGCAACCATACTTGAGTGAGGGGCATAATTTAGTCTGTTCTTGCACCACTTTGCCTACTTCATAAATGTTGAAAGTGAGGGAGATGACCTTGATGGACATATGCAAAAGCTGTTTCCTAGGCAAAACAGGTTAGAGCATTTTTAAAGCTTAGAACCGTGATGGTGAACCTATGGCACACATGCCACAGGTGGCACGCAGAGCCCTCTCTGCAGGCACGCAAGCCATCACCCAGCTCAGCTCCACCCCGCATGCATGCGCGCCTCCCACTGGTCAGCTGATTTTTGGTGTCTGCCGTGCATGCACGGTGGGCGGGCACATGCAGGAGACGCGCACGCATGCATGGGGGATCACATGCACATGAGTGGTGGTGGGTCACACATGCCCATTTTGGGCCTAGCAGGCCTCCCTGCAGCCTCCTGGAACCAAGAACAGTAGGAAAATGTTGTAGAAATTTAATAACCCCAGGAATGTTTGGAGTTCTGTTTTATTGGTTGGGGTTGAGGCTTCTCGAATTGCCTTCAGTTTGCCAATGGTGGGTCATATTCTGGAACTGTTGATTAGGTATCCCAGAAATTCAACTTTTTCCACCGCTAGTTGGCATTTATCTTTTTTTACTTTTAA
Organism: Stegonotus admiraltiensis; assembly: GCA_032468215.1. Taxonomy (NCBI): domain Eukaryota; kingdom Metazoa; phylum Chordata; class Lepidosauria; order Squamata; family Colubridae; genus Stegonotus; species Stegonotus admiraltiensis. Next base: position 6,965 of record JANHZT010003226.1, on the reverse strand, counting down.
CCCCACTTCTTGGAATTGGGTTAATACTGCCCTTAGTCTTTGTTGTAGCTGTTCATGACTAATAGCTGATATTAGGGCATTGTCAAAATAGGGGACAACTCCTTCAATTTTCTGTAAGAGGCGCTCCATGAGGCTTTGGAACAACCCCGGGGCCACGCTTAACCCAAAATGCAACCGCTTGCATTTGAATGCTCCCCTATGTGTGACTATAGTTTGGGCCTCTGCTGTGGCATCATCAATGGGCAACTGTTGGTATGCCTGGGCCAGGTCAAGCTTTGCAAACAGCTTTCCCCAACCCAGGGAATGCAACAGGTGTTGCACAACTGGCATGGGATATGCACTCTGCTGTAAGGCTTTATTCAGTGTACTTTTATAGTCTCCGCACAAACGCACTGACCCATCTGGCTTCATGGGGGTTACTATTGGTGTCTCCCACTTAGCATGATCCGTCGGCTCTAATACCCCTTGGGCAACAAGTTTATCCAGTTGCTCATCGATTTTGGTCCATAGAGCAAATGGGACCCTCCTTGGCTTTATCCGAACAGGGGCAACTTGGGGATCTAGGTTAAAGGAGATGGGGGTCCCCGTGTACTTTCCTAGTTTCCTGTCAAAAATGTCTGCAAAGTCCCTTAGGAGTTTCTCTTCCCAGTTGTTGTCTTCAACTTAGCTGATCCCCATCACTGCCAGGCCCAGAGGTTCAAACCATTCTAGCCCCAGTAGGCTAGGTCTATCCCGGTCTACTATGCTTAGGGATAGTTGTCCTTTGTAATCTTTGAAAGCTACATTGAAATAACTGATTCCCATTACTGGAATTCGGTTTCCTTGGTAGTCCTTTAGCATGAGTTTCTGTGGCTTGAGTGCGCAGACTGTGAGTCTGGGTACTAGTTGTTTGATGGTTGTCCAGGAGACCATGGAAAGGTAGGATCCTGAGTCGACCTCCATCTTGCATGGTCTCCCTTTGATGGAAACAGTCACCACCATCTTCTTTGCTTTTCCCATGCTCAAGTGGACAACTATTATGGTCTGGTGTATCTCCCCACTCTCTGAACCATTATCCTCAGTGGTTTCTTCCAAATGGTTGTCTCCTGCTGTTTGTTTGGAAATTCTTGGAATGTTGTGAGTGCTGGATTGTTTGGATCTGCGAGAAACTGGTTGGGATGCCCTGCAGGCTCTTGCGATGTGTCCTTTTCAGTTGCAGCACTGGCAGATGGCATCTCGGAATCTGCACTCGGTCCTGGGATTGTTCTGCTTGCATCCAGCACACCAAAAGTCCTTTTATCTTTTTTCTTGGGGTTTCCCCTCCCGTTTCGAATGGAGATGATGTACTTCATCCTTGTCTCCATCCTCCGATTCAGTCTCAGCATCCTCATAGTGGACAGTGGTGCCTTCCTTTGCTTGCAGTAATTTATTCTTTTTTTTCATCGCAGCTGTGGACTTTTGTGATGCTTCAGTCGCCATCGCTTCTTCCATGGCTTCTTGGAATGTTATTCTTGGTTTTGCAAGCAATCAGCTTTGTAGAGTGAGGTCTCGTAGTCCCAATACCAACCAGTCTCTCATCACTTCATCCAGGTTGTAGAACTCGCAGGCAGTGGCTTTGTTCAGAAAGGCTCAAGAGGTCATTGGCTTCCAGGAACATGTGGAAATGTTCCATGTAGGAATCCCAATCTTCTCCTGCGGGGTTGAATGGAGTGGATAGAATTATCAAAGACATCTTGCACTGGCCGGTTGTTGAGTTCGATGGCCATCAATTGCCATGTGGAGTGTCTGTTTAGCCTAGTGCCTATTGTCCTTCTGAAGATCCCATCTTCATTGCCAATGGTGATTAGTGGATTCAGACAAAGGACATAGGACACATCCGGCAAGGTTCAACAGGTTTATTCAGCTCCAGTAACAGCAATCCCGATGCAAGCCGTGGTAGCCTTTTTTAAATGGGAGCTGTCCGTGGCTTCAGCCACTGACACACACTTAATTTTCCTGCTCTAACTATGGGCTCATGATAGATTCCTGTGCCCGTCTATTAACTATCTAACAGGCTTCCTTGTCTGTTCTACCTAGTAGGATTGACAATGGCAATTTTCAGGTTCTGAGAACCACTTTCTTCAACACTGCCACCATGTTGGCTATATGGGAGCTTGAGTGAAATTGGCATGAAATCTGTTTGTTTTCCCCTTTTAACCACAGCGACAGCTCACAGGCACTGAGGAGGGGTGCACAGTGAAGCAAAAGAAAAGCATCAAGGCTCCTTGCAAACCACCACCACCTCTACATATTGGTGACCTATCACTTGGGGCAACTTGCAAGTTGCCTAAACACTCCATCCTAGGTTCACTGCCCAACTGCAGCCACCCAGCAATAAACAAGATACCAACTTCCTTGGAAGTATATGGAAATTTCAGAACAAATCTCCTGTTACAAGCAAATGTGCCCCAACTCTGTCCACAACAAGCAATGAACATTTCCTCCTACCCAAACAAACAAATAAATAAATATCTAGAGATCTTCCTAGTTGATCTGACATATACTCTTTCTGAATGGTTCTGGGGATGTCTAAGAAATGAATGTGTTTGTTCTGCTTTTCAATCAAAAGAAGAGCTGTGCAGGGCATAATAAACACAATTTTGTTCTATCATTCTGTGGAAGAAATGCTGCTCAAAGTCCAGTGTTGCATGGCAGCTCAGAGGTCCACAATCACCAAGCCAAGTTGGTTCCCCTCTCTCATGGCCATGGATCCGTAGCTTGGCAAAGTACAGCGCAGAGAGCAAAGGGCAGCTTTCATCAGCCAGGACTCTTTGTGCACAATCTACTGCTCTGGTCACTCTGTGTATGAGCAGATCACGTTGTGATTTGATTCCTGCATCAGGAAGGATCAAACAGACCCTGATATTTCCATCAGAGGCTTACCTCTGCTTGCAATGGGCATGTCCCCTTTGAGTCCCTAATGGCTTGTAATTCAGAACTTTCAAAAGACAACTCAAGCTTAGCAAAGAGCTAAACTTTCTAATACCCCCTCCCCCAAAACAAGTGGGATATTCCATAACTAAATTTCTGTCCAACTGAAACTATTGCTGTTGCATAATGCTTATTAATGAATAATGGCATACACAGCTGATAGAATACTGTGCTGAAAGAATTGGGATGGACACTACTGAGTGCCCTGCCATTGTATTGAGCAGTCTCTAGTTCCTAAATATTATGGTGAGAGAGCATATCTAGTTCCCACCTTTTTAAAATTATTTTGGCTGTTATTGCTATGAGGATGTGATGCTTGATAGTGTTATTTATGCAAAGAAAGTGTTCTCCTGGGCAAGGTTCCATCCTATTTGAGATGAAATACTTCCCTTGATGTGTTAATATACACATCATTAATATACACTTTTGAGTCTTAACATGAGATATTGAAGATCACCTGATGGCTGTAACCAGGGGGCCTTTGCACAGGTACGCCTGGTGCGCCAGTTGTGCCCATTCCTAGACCAGGATGCCCTCGCCACAGTCACTCATGCCCTTGTTACTTCTCATTTGGATTACTGTAATGCCCTCTACATGGGGCTGCCCTTGGGATGCACCCGGAGGCTCCAGCTAGTCCAGAATGTGG
>JANHZT010003225.1:103276-115127 GCA_032468215.1 Stegonotus admiraltiensis | reverse complement strand
CTGAGTCAACCTTGAGCCTGGTGAGAATTGAACTTGCAGTAATTGCAGGCAGCTGGAAGTTAAATACTGCCTTAGTAAGAGGCATTAGTCGCCTACGCCACTCAGGCTCCTATTTAATGGGGACATCTTCATCTGTAAGGTCAGTTTTTAAAAAAAGAGTTCAGATGTTCAGGAGTTGGACAGAGCCTCACTTCCATTCCCCAGGAAGGGTTCAGGATGAGCCGAGGCTCAGTTTACAGAGACGGGTCCTTCAGGCAGGGTCTTCCAGCCGGACCCATTAATTCATGGCAGATGGTCCCTTGAAAAACCAACTCTTGGTGACCCAGCACCAGCTGAAGCTCCAACCATTTCTGAAGAGCAAGTGAAGTGTGTTCAGATGGTCCCATCCAGGCACAAGCTGGCCCTGAAGGACTCCAGGAAGGAGGGTCTGGTCCAGGCAGGGCTGCAGCTGGGAGAGAAAGCAAGCTGACGGGAGTCCTCCTTGGTACACAATGCCATCTGGGCTTCCCTTAACAATGCCAAGTGCAGGAGAACCCGAAGCCGCCCCTTTGGCAGCCTGGTGGGAAGAGAATCCCCTCTGGCTTGTGTTTCTGGGATTGAGCCGTGGTTCCTTTGCCCTTCTCCAGCCCCAGATGGGCTCTGGGCTCAGACCACCCGTCAGCCTTGGAGGGCTGGGCACTCCGCTGCTCCTCTGATTCATACAGCAGGGCTTTGGTTCACTGTAACACAAATTACAAATTACACAAATTTCTCTCCTTTGGGAGAAAGGGCGGTATAGAAAATGAAAGACAGAAAGAAAGAAAGAACGAAAGAAAGAAACAACGAAAGAAAGAAAGAACCAAACGTCTCCTGCAAAGTGAAGCTTCACTCTTCTGCCCAAATTGCAGCCCAGGCCAGCCAGGACCGTTTCTAGTTAGGTTGAAGTCCCCTTTGGGAGCACCACCTTATTTAAGGACAGTCCATGAACCCGAAGCAAAGGAAATGCCTCTTCTCCTGATCGAATGGTGGAAGCACAGGTTTCAGTCACCTTTCCTCCCACTGTTTCTGTGTGGGAGGAGGAGGCCGAGCGAAGACTCTTCGCTAAGACAGGAAGGGAAGGTTGGTGGCTCTGTCTCTGCCTGCCTCCTTGCTGCTGCTTCGTTTTTCTACTCTCCCCTCAATTCTGGTTTCTCTTCCTGCCTTTTCCTGCCAGTCATATGAGCATCTGTCAGATTTGTTCCCAAATGTTATGACTCCAAGGGGGGCACCTCTTCTAAGAAGCTGACTGCAAAGTTTCTGGTTGGGAGGTCTCTGTCTGCTGCCATGTCCTGGCCTTGACCCAGCTGCTGCCTTGGCCGCCTCCTGCTCAGAGAGTGGACCTCCGAGCCCATGGCTGGCGGCCCTGAGTCTTTGGGCCAGGCAGGCCCCAAACAAACGCGCAAGAGGACTGTAGGTGTGCCGCCATTAATTTCAAGGCTGAAGAAATGACCTTTTGTTCATCCAGGGAATGTGGTGGAGAATAACTTTTTCCTTCAAAGCCTCGTCACTTCCATCTGAAACAAAACCAGAGTGATTCTGTCGGTGGTGTCTGCCCATACACCAGGGCTTGGGGGGAGCTTGGATTGCCCCATTCCCGAGGTCTCCAGGGAGCCCCAGAGACTTGATCTGAAGCTCATGGAAGCCACAGCTGTGATCTGCAAGAAGTCTTGTGTGGATGGTCAACTGAGTGAGACGCTGGTTCACTATTTGGGGAGTGAGGTTGATTGGAGCGTGTCCCAGCCATTTTCTGGTGATCACTCGTGGGCGAGAGCGATGTCACTTCATACTTCCCATGTCCTGGGAGGTTGCTTTGGCCGAGAGAAGGTGGCCCAGGACAGCGCAAGGCCTCGGATTCAGTCCGTTGGAACTGGCCAAGCGAAGGTGACCGATCCTTTAGGTTGGCGTGCTTTAAGGTCGATCCTGGAAGAATTGGATGGGGAAGGGGCAGAGGGCCTTCACTCTTCTGAGTGTGTGATTCACAACTGAAGAAGATGAGAGGGAGCCCTGGTTGCCTTTCAGCTGGGTGGCACCTGGCTGCATCTGGGGCCATCCTGCCCTTCCTTTACCACTTGATTCAAGAGTGGCATCTGCCACTTAACAGGTCTTCCATGCCCATTCCCCCAAATTGCCAGAAGCTGGTGTTAGGGATATGCCATCTCTGGGCACGGAAGTGCTGGGATCCCCCAGCCTTTGGTTCTAGATTTCCTAAAGGTGGCATCTCCAACCTGGGCAGCCTTCAGAGGCGTTGGAGTGCGAACTCTGAATTCTCAGCTCTGGCATTTGCTGTCCTTCGAAAGAGGGATGTTGGAATGAGCAGCTTCCTGGGCCAGGGTCTTGGACTTTGCGGTGGCTACTGTTGATCCTTGCAGGGTGTGTGTGGTGTGAAGGAGATCCCCCGCTCCTCACCCCATAGTCCTGCAGTTGTGCTCCTGCTGGGTCAGATCCGAAGAAGAAGGGAAGACCCTCCTCCTGAGGCTCCCGGCTCAACAGAGCCCCTTGTTCCGAGGCAGCCTTCCTTCCCTGACTCTGCAGGGGTGGGGGGCCTTCTGGTCCTCGGGATCTGCTTTGGGGATTCCCCGCTCAAGTCCCCCCTCCATCCCTAGGATGATCTTACGAGCAGAGCCCCTTCTTGTACCCTAATTGTGCTGTGCCGAGCGGGCACTTTCTCCGAGCAGCCTATTTTTGAGTTGTGCGTGTGGAGGCGTCTCTGGAGAGACATCAGCCTGTGCATCTCATTCGCTCTGTAATGCTGTAGCAGCCTTGCGGAGGGAGTCTTGGCTGAGTGATGCCCGCCTTCCTCTTGGCCACCTTGGTTTGGGCTGTGGGGGGGTCTTTCTCTCCCCCCTCCCACTTCCTTCCCTATCAGAAGTCTTCTGTGGAAGCAGCCCAGGATGCCAAGTCATTTTCTTCTTCTCTGTGTCATTCTCCCCAGGAAGAGTGGGAGGGGGAAATCTTAGCCCTCCCTTCCTTAGCCAGCATTTGGGGGGGTGTCCGACCTGTTGAACAGGAATGGCCATGTTTGGGGTCCTCTGCCCCCCCCACTCCCCCCTGGGCAAAGCTGAGCCTACCAGCCACTCCCGGCTCTGGGCATCTCTGCTTTGGGTGACAAAGGCAGGGAGGGAGCTGGAACTGGCAGCAGCAGATCCACCCTTGGTGGGCAAATGAAGGGGAGGGAGCCCTCTCCGATAATGGTCATGCTTTAATTGGTGATATTGACTGGGAGTGAGATTTTCAAAGGCAGTTTTTGGGAGCTGCTGTGTTTCATCTGGAGAAATGTGGGTTGCAGCATTTCTCTTTCTATCCCTGCCACTCAGGAGAGCTGACTGTCACTCTCAGCCCAGCATGCGGGGGGCAGAAGAGGGGCCTGAAGTCGGGGCAGACCAAGAGAGAGCAGGGAGAGCAGATTGGGGGGGGATCTGGTCCCAGAGAGGAGGAGAGTTCCCTTTTGTTAGAGGTGGTCCAGTGACGGCCCAACCTGGTACGCCTTGGGGGTCTCCGTGGTGCCATTCAGCTCTACGATGCCAAACGCTGAAATCACGAATCTTCACCTTCTGGTTCAGCTGCCAATTCTCGGGGAAGAGGGGCTAGTGGTTAAAGCCAGCCGTTGAGCTTTGCAGCCCACCTGGCAGGACCTCAGGGAGACCCGACGGGAGCCAGGGTGGCTTTTGCCTTCTTTGGCCCAAGAAAGAAACGTCCCTCTGGATTTGGGCAGGGTGAGGGCAGAGCTGGCAATGCCATGAGCTCTAGATGGTTCTCGGGGTGGTGTTCAGCATCCCGATTCAAGGCTTCTGTCTTCCCGTTCAGAAAGGCAGGTGTTTTCTTTTGCAGAGCAGTCTTCTTTCCCGTTGCCCCAGGTGCTGGGTTCTCCAGAGACTCTCTCTCCACCCAGCAAGGTGACGCCCACCGGCAGTCATGAACCCCTCCAGCCCTCCAGAAGGTTTGGGTTGCCTCCAGGCTATTGATTTCTGCCCCTGGTTGCCCATAGGGGCTTTAGGGGAGAGAAAGAAGGGGTGCTGTGGGCCCCTAACAGAGCCCTTCCTGAGGCCCCCCAGGCTAGGTCCCCCCTCCTAAGGGAAGCCTCTAATTCTTGGGTGGGGGGCTCCCTCCAGATGAGACTTGGCATGTCTCCTGGGCAGCATCACCCGTTGGCAGAGGGCAGCTTTTGACGTAATCGCTGATAATATGTAGCCCTTTTTTGTCTGTCTGTCTGTCTAATTGACAGTTAATTGTCAAGCAGACGTGTATTTTAAGGGAGAAAAAACAATCATAGTTAATCACAGCTTATTCCTGCTAATGAATCAGAGTCTCTAGGCTGTTTTCAGATAAAGGCCTGTAATTTACCAGTTAAGAGATTAATTTCCTGAGGAGTGCATATGATTGTCGTCTTTCCTCCCACCCTTTGATTTTCTAGAAGCATTTAATGTATTGGAATTCCAGGGTATTAAAGTGGCTGTATTGAAACCTAAAGGAATCCAGGGAAGGATCTGATAAACATGATTCTGAAACCCTCAAGATGCACTTAATCTGTCCTTGTGGTTGACCTACCTTCCCACTGCAAAATTTGGCTCTGCTCATTGTCCCAGGGAAGTTCCCTGTCCCAAGAACAGCTTTTCACCTTCCAGATGTGTTGCATTTCAACTTCCATCGTCCTCAGCCAACATGGCCTTTGGGTTGGAGAACTCCCAAACATCTGGAGGACCTGGGTCAGAGGAAGCAACTCACGTGTGGCTTCAGATACAGTTATGCAATTCTATCCCTGCCTGTGTTGGAGCTTCTCTGCGTATGGCCATGTCCTCCACCTTCTGTCCCCTGAGCCATGTTTCTGCCCTCCCGGTCCACTCCCTTGGCAAGCAGCCCCTGTCGCCATCTTGTTGGGAGTGTCAAGGCGACATCAACTTCCTAGGCTCACCAGTCTCTAAGGGGATGGAGCTCCAGATGCCAGCCCCCGGCCCCCTCTAGGGACCGATGCAATCCTGAAGGCTCCTTTGTGAAGAGGGTCTGGTCTTCACCAGCACCAGCATCCACTCCAAAATGAGAAGGCTTTACACGTGGGGCTGGGCACGGGTCAGAGTCATGTCCCATCCAGTGCTTTTGGATTTGGAGGTCCCCATAATAGCCGCGGGAGATTTTGATCCATAAACCTGCTGCCCAGGTGTGTCGCACAGGAGCTTCTTCGAGTTGTAGGTTTGAGGAGACAGAGCTGCGTTTGCTGCTGTGAGTCGGCCAGAATTCCTTCTGGGGGGTCTAGTAGCCCCCTTCCCGGCTGGCATGTGTGAGCCATTCCCTGCCCAGAATCCATCTGTGGGCACCAGGAATGAAGGGGCGAACGGCCCCACCAGCCCTGAAATGGGATTAAGCAATCTGAGCCTCAGAACCTCCTTCCCCCTCTCCTTGCTCGGCCTCTTTTGAGGTTGCAAGCCTTTTGTTGTTAAAGGAGAAAAGGGTCTCTTCTTCAGGCATTTTGCTTTGTATCCTTTGATCTTGTGCTGGAAAATGGTCTACAAAAGCAGGCCACTGCGGGGTCTTTGAAGGGGTTCTTTGCAGTCCTCTGGGAGGGAATTATTTTCCAAGGACTCTTTCCAAAGACAGGAGATCAGCTGCCTAAGGCTTCTGCAGAAAGGCACAAGAAGGTGAGCCATCAGGTTTTCATCCCCTGTGAGGGAAGAGTGTTGTGGATAGGGGTGCATCCTAGACCCCCTGCTTGAATTGATGAGGGAGAATGAGAGAATGATCAGGTTGCTGTTACGAGAGAGCAGGGCTGATGCTCTTGTGGGCGGCTTGGTTCCTTCTGGGGCTCCCTGCAGGCATTTTATTTTGGAGGGGTGGTATAAAGGAAGTTTGCTCTGTAAGGGGAGCCCTTTATTTAGGAGGCATAGATTGAAAAAAGAAAACCGTTTCCGCACTGTGTCATTCTAAGACGCTCTGGCTGTTCCCTGTGATGTCATCCCTGGCAGTTTCCCTGTGACTGATTTCCCATAAGGCACCTTTTCTCCTGAAGGCGCCTTGCCAGAATTCATCTCAGGCAGCGATCTTCAAACTTGGCAACTTGAAGACTTGTGGACTTCAACTCCCAACTTCCCCAGCCAGCCCTGAGTTTGGAGGCCCCCGATCTAAGCCAGAAGGAGCCCACTCAGCTGGGCTGATGGTAGGCCTGCGGCTCATGGAAGTCTTTAGCTGGGAGTGGGGTGTGTGTGTGACTTCCAAGCACTGGTGCTAGGGAAAAAGCCAGGGACCGGCCGGCTTCTCCTCTCGGAAGGGGGAGCCGGCACACTGCCCTTGGTGACCCGGCTTAGTGGAACCAGTTCACAATGGGCAACGCTGGTTTCTCTGGAGCTGCTGACGTGACCTGTTCTTTGGAAATACTGCCTCTCATCCCCAGAGGTCCCTTGGGGTTCTGCCATCAGCATTTCTGGAAGCATTCAAGAATAGTTGTTCCTTATTTAGGAATTTGGCGACCCTGCTCTTCCTCTGTAAACACACACCTACACCGCGACACCGTTTAAGAGGTTTCATAACAACATTAATGAATGACAACAAATAGAAATTAAACCCACCACAGGAGCAGATAAAAAAGCAATTTTTGTATCACTGTGGAGAGCAGACTGCTGGTCTTTCTCTCTAAGCTCTGTTTCTTGGCATTTTCTTTAAAAAGGTATTAGGTAATACTAGTGCCTTTTCTAATCTTTTCCTCATCTGACTTTTATTTCTACATTCCTCCTTGCCTCCTGATTGGGGCAAAAAGCAAAACCAAGGAGAAAAGGTATTAAACTGCCGCCCTCTTCTGATGCAGAGAGCCCTTCGCAAGGTGAATGCAAGTGCATTGCCTGGTATTATAAATAAATCAGGATGCCTTGGATGGAAATGGATTCCTTTCTCCCTTTGTCTGAATGTGTGGTTAATCAGGTCCATCAGGTGGAAAGCTTTGGACAGTTTTAAGGTTGGCTTCAGCCCTTAATTAAGCGCTTCCTCTCTCTGGTTTTATGTGGAAGGTATTTTAGGAAAGACCGTTTCTTGGGAGCGAAAGGTCTCACTCTGCCGAGCAGGAAGGTACAAGCAGAAGGCATGGATGAAAATGGGGGAAGCTTGGGAACCCCTGCCAAAAGAGAGGTGGGATGTGGGGTGGGTGGGCTGAGGCCCCCCTCGTCTTGAGCCCCCTCCCGTCCTGCTCTTGCAGTTGTCCCAGTGCAAATTCTGCCTCTGAGCAGAGTTTTGTAGATTTAACCCCCTGAAGGAGAAGTTGGAAATATTTCATGTGAGACTCCATTTAATTAAAACCTGGCTCTTAATTGGCAGTTATGTAGTATGTCTATCCTGCTTGGAGCCAAGCTGAGCATGAATTATTCGGACGTTGATAATTTAGCAGAGAGCAGCGAATGGAACTCGAATCGATGCCTCATTTCCCTCTAATGATTTCTATCATCCTCCTTTCCTCCACTTTCTCTTCTCCCAATCTGGCAGGGGTGGCAGCTAAGACATTACTGAGCAGATGGATCAAAGCTTCTTGATGTCTTAACCACCTCAGTTTGGGAAGAAGCCTGGATGAGGATGGAAAACTGACGTGCTTAATAGGGGGCTTACTGGAAACCTTGGCAGCTCTTCCCTCTTTGTTTGAAAAGTGTAGACGGAAACTCCAGCACTGGAACCTGCAAGCCAGCCAACTCCCCTCCCCCCAATTAATTAGCTTGATCGGGTAGGAATCGACTTCAGAAGGGCTTCTCAGCCAAACCTCTGCTGATGGACAGACAGCCTGGCAGATCTCCCCACCCCCTCTCTCTCTCACACACACACACTCACACACTTGGATAAACACAAGCTCCCAGATACAAAGAGGAGACCCTTCCCAGATTTCAAAGCCTTTTTGCTCACTTTTTCAGCAGGTTCAGCTCCAGGCACACATTCAGCAAGTGTGATCTGCATTTGCACCCCTACTGCCATTCTGTTGGATCAGGGGGATGGGGGTGGCAGGGTCCAAGGGTATGTGCCTGTTGTGAAATAGAAACCACACTTAGACCTATATGCTGCCTCACAGTGCTTGACAGTCCTCACTAAGCAGTTTACAGAGTCAGTCACTTGGCCCCAACAATCTGGGTCCTCATTTTACTCACCTTGGAAGGATGGAAGGCCAAGTCGACCTTGAGCCAGTCAGGATCGAATTTCTGGCAGTGGGCAGAGTCATCTGGTAATACTGCCTTCTAACCCCTGCCCCACCACGGCTCTGGTGGGAAGGAGAAGCGTGAAGCTCCAGCAGTGGCTGAGGCCCAGAGACCCTTTGGGTGCTCTGTCAGGACCCCTCAGCATGTTCTGTGGCCATTTGTGGGTGGGAAGCAAAGACACAGAGCAAGTCTCCTAAACAAAGAGCCCCCAAACGGCACATCTGGCCCTGCTTTTGTTGTCTCTTGGCCTTCCTGAAAAGGCCTGGCTCCTGAGTGTGCAAGAGGTCCCTCCTACAACAAGGCTTGCACAGAAGAAGTGAAGCGTCTTAAGTGGAAGTGCTGTAGTGTGAAGCTCGATCGATGCTGGGTCCTCCGTGGTCTCTGCTGAGAGCAGATGCTGGTGGCAAAATGATGAAGTGCATCAAAGGGACATTTCGGAGCCTCTCGGCTGAAAACAAAGATTCTGCTGGATTGGGAAAAGGTACAAAAACAGGCAACTTAAGCAAAGTAATATTTTATAATTTGAAAAAACGGAGTGAGGGAAGAACCAAAGAGAAGCTTACAGGAGGATTACTAGCATGGAGAAGATGCTTGGGAGAGGCCCACTCACCTTCACCCCACAGGAAACCCCAAAGAAATAGCTGGACGGGGACTCTGGGCAAATACAAAACAATATTTCTTCACCCAACATCTAATAATTTCAGGACTAGAAGGTACAGAGACGATCAGCACCTTGGACAGCTCAAAGGACCAAAGGAGGCCCTTCGGTCCAAGTTGGTAGAGATCAGCTATGATTGAGTGATGGCAAACAGCAGAAGTTTAGTTTAGAGTGGTGGTACTTGACCTTTTCTTCACCATGGCCCCTCTTTAAATATCTTTTAGGACCATGGACCCTCAAGATTTTACTCAAGATTTAAATCATAACATTTCTTCAAGCCTTCGCAGGACTCTCTGGGATGATATCGCGGCCCCCCAGAGGTCCGCAGACCACAGGTTGAGAACCACTGGTTTAGAGGAACTCAGAATTTGAACCCGAGCTGGCTGCCTTCTTTTAGGAATTGCTTTCTTAATTTTCTATTTCCCTCTCCTGGGCGGTCTAAATCTAGGCCTAGGCAGCCAACAACTGTTATTTTTTTTTAATTCATGTCAATTGGGTATAATGGGATGTGGAGCTGGCATTTTAAATCCCTAGCAAACTTTCCCCCTTGGTGAGTCCTGTCTGAAAGCTGCTTTCTGCAGCTTCTAAATGGAGGGGTGTGTGTGTGTATCATTCATTGGAATGGGAAGGTCCCTCCCCCCAGCATTTCCTATGAAGGAGCAGCTCTTGTCCAGGGTCCTTCGGCAAGGAGGCTGCCTTCGCTCTTGGTGCAGAGTCTTTATCTCCCCCAGCAGATGGAGAGTCAGGAGCACTATGAAAATGTTATTTATTGCTGTGGCTCACTTTCCTATTAAAAAACGAACATTTGACTTGGTTTTATTTCACAGAGAATTACATCAGCTCACCCAGGACAGCCGTGGCATCGCCAGCAGTAGCGAAGAGTTTAATTTTCATCTGGAGCCTGAAATGGCTGCCCAGGGAGCCGGAGTGATGATTTCACTCTGGGCGGGCAGGTGCCAGGCCTTTGCACCTGGGTGGGATTCAGCCTCAGCAGCCGAGGCGGGCTCATCGTGAGAGGAGAGAAAGGCATAAGCAGCCCCAGACTGGGGACCCTGAAGAAGCGAGGGAAATCTCCACCAATTAGTCCCGGGAGTGCTTTATTTCCGCACCAGAGTCCTTGAACTGCTTAAAAGCAACAAAATGAATGACAAACGAATCAATCCTCTTTTGGGGTTGTTTGAATGCAGAGCTTCGGTTCAAGCGCAGCTCACTTGCGAGGGAGGCCTACAACAGCGGCTGCAATTTTGAATAAGCGGAATTACATTATTTTGGAAAATCTCCCTGGATTGCCTCTTTCCAAAGATGATTACAATTTGTAATTTTATTCATAAGCGTATGCTTCCCTTTTTTCTTTCCCAGAGCCCACCGAGGGCAGAGAAACACGCTCTCTTCCCGTTGCTAGGTGTGTCGGTGCCATAGTTAGCAGGCAGATGACTTTGAAAGTTCTTCTAAGGATCATGTGGAGCAGAACCGGAATACATTTTTAGAACTTGCCGGCTGCGTTTTTCCCCCCATTACTCTTTTATACATTGCAGGCAAGAAAGTACTATTTCTTAAGCAAAAAATTAAAGCTTTTCTCTCTGTAAAGACTGCCCTGTCCTAGGTTTCTGGAAGCTGCACAAAGCCAGTCTCAGTCAGCCCCAAACTGAACAACCAGCCCAGTCCATTTAGCTGCAGGAACTGGTCAAGTCTGCAAAGATTTCAGTTTTGGTAGCAACAGCAAGAAGATAGTCAAAGCTCTGGCAGAGAATCAATTTTCTGAGCAGTGGCAGAAAGCAAATGCTAGAAGGACTAGAAGCAGGGGTATTGGCAACTTTAAGACTTCAACTCCCAGAATTCCCCAGCCAGCATAGCTAAGACCAGGAAGCATAGCCGGCTGAGGGAATTCTGGGAGTTGAAGTCCACAAATCTTAAAGTTGCCAAGGTTGGATACCCCTGGAATAGAGGTCTCTCAGGCTCTCCTTCTGCAGGTGCTGATCTCCGAAGCCCCTGGTCACTGCCCCAAACGCAGCCCTCTTCCCTCCTGCTCTGTTGCTGGAGGCATCAGCAGCAGAGCTCTTCGGGGCAGAGCCTGTTCCTTGAGGTCAGTCTGGGAGAGCAGGATGGGGCGGGGGGGAGGTTAAAAGGGAGCCTTTTTGTGAGAATCTCAAAGCCCTGGTAGATGCGCCATCCTCCTGTTTCTGCTCCTCCTCAAAATGGGGTTTAGATTGGCCAAAACATGGACCAAGGCAGACTGGTTCTTGTCACGGAGCGGTTCCAGGGAAGAAATGACGGAGTGCACATGTGCACGAGTTGGTTGGTACCCAATAACAGCAGCAGTCATGATGCTAATGCAAAGAGGCAGAAGGATGGAGCGGTGGGAGAAAGTGGGTGGAACCATGGCTGACGTAGGCATGGTCAAGATTCCTTGATTTTTGGATGGGGAAAGAACCTGTGGGTGCTTATTGCAGGGTTTATACCGGAACCTTTGTATACTTCTAAGTCAGCAAGGCAGGAGCCTGGTCGTTAGGGTAAGAAGTTGCTGCAGAGTTCACAGAAAAAGAAGTATTTGAGGACTCGGGAGGTCTTCTCCTGGCCTACACCACTGGAGGTTGCTGAGCTGCTGCTCATTTGATGTTATCTGTATTTAACCTGCTCACCGCTTTTTGCAAATCAATCTTAATGGGCAGATTTAACAATGACTTAAACAAGTGCCACTTTTTCCACTGATGTTGAGACTGTGTGGCAGGGCAGACCTGGAGTAAGGACCATGTCTCGCTGTAACCAAACGTTCCCGGAGGATTACTGATCTTCCCGAAGAGTTGCTGTGCAGGAACAAAATAGGCCTCTTCCCTCCATGTTGCATCCTTGAGGAAAGGTTCCCGGTCTAGAATTGCAGATGACCCAGGAGATGGGAGGACCTTTAGGAACAGGCTAGACCAGTGATGGCTAACCTTTTTGCCAATGCATGCCAAAAGTGGGGGGAGCGCGGTGGGGTCACACGCACACATGCCCACATCTGTAAGTCTATGCGCCCTGTCCC
>JANHZT010003225.1:91786-103176 GCA_032468215.1 Stegonotus admiraltiensis | reverse complement strand
TCTCTTTCTCTGTCTCTCCCCGTTCCCTTCCTCCTTCCCTCTCTCTTTCTAAGGCTAGGGTACCCACCTGAAACCAAAACTCCTTTGGATGAAGCTGGCTTCTGGCTGCCAGCATTGGCAACTAGCTGATTGGCTGGTGGCTAACTGTCCCAGGAGGCGAAAAGCCCGGGACTAACAGTGTGGTGTTGAATGGGCCATGCTGAAGTGTGTGGGACGGGGGGGCGTGTCAGCCGAGGAGGATCCCCCGAGGTGGAAGCCTGGTGGAGAAGCAGGCGTGGCCAAGGGTAGGAGGCGAAAAGTCCCAATCCGAGCCCCAGCGGGCCTACCATCCCTGTACTAATGCTCCCTTTATTTGTATTCATTTTATGCATTCAGTGTATTCATGCTTATACTTATATACCTTATTTAATATGTACTTGACAAATAAATAATAATGACAATAACAGTAACAACAACAGCAACAATAACAACAATAATAATCACCCCCTGTTTGCTGAGTTGCCCCCCCTCCCATCTCTGCCCTTCTGGTCCTTCAAAGGGGGGAGCTCAGGAGCCGCCTTTCTCCCCATTGTATTATTCTAAGGCAAAGTTGGCCACTCTGCAGTTTCTGTCCTGTGAGTTGTAAAGGAGGTTCCAGAACAGAAAACCCTGAAGGTGAGGGCCAATTGAAGCTTAATGCACACCTGCTGGAAAAGAGGAGGAGAAGGAAAAGCTCATTTATTTGGGTGGGGAGGGGGGTTGAGCTGCTCTCGTATTGTGTTCCGGGGAAAGGAACTTGTTTCATGAGCTTCATGCGCAGAAGCCAGAACCATTCCATTTTCAGGGTTAGCGCGGCACGTCCAATAAAACCACCTCAGTGGCGGCAGGGCTTATTAATGGATGTATTAATGGCTTTTGAGGGTTGGCTGATGTCCTCCTCCTTCTCTGCTGCGAACAGCATTTCTCCCCCTCCTCCTCCTCCTCCTCCTCCCCCACCCCATCCACATCTTGCAGCCACTTGGTTTTCCTCTAATCCTTGTTTTCGGCTGCTGGCAGTGCAAACATGAATGCTCGGAGGACGGTGTGTCCAGAATAGTCCGGAGGGAACTGGACCGGCCTGAGCTTCCTTCATGTCCAGCTCATGTGCCTTTGCTCCAGCCAAGAGATCACCCCTGGGATCACCGCTCAGAAGTCTGGTAGAATCTCACACTCACACAGACGGGAGGGAGGCTGAGGGCAGAGTCCTTGCACTGCAGTAAGCGGCACCAGACTGGTCTCTCCCCAGAATCCCTGCAGCCTTCCCTGACCGCTCTCAGGGGCGGGCAAGCAGTCTGGCGAGAATCTTGTAACACGGGGGACTAGCAACGAAGCTTCTGCTTGAGGCTGTTCCTGGTGGCTCTGGTTGCGAGATGGAGCTCCAGTCTTTAGGTCCCTGGTAGTTAGCAGTGATGGGGGCGTTGAGTGGATCTTCAGAGGTGCCGAGGCGTGCCATAGACAGTAGGGCCCCCGTTCTCTGCTGAATCTCCTCCCGGGCTGAAGAAGCAAGGTGGATACGTTCTTTTTCTGATTGTCTGATTCTTGCTCGGGCACGGAGTCCTGTCTCTGGGATTTTGGGCAGGAGCCCCCAGAATTTCCACAGGTGGCAAAGGTCCACCAGATTGGAGAAGGCTGTGATATGATAAGAGGACAACGGGGTATTGGGAGGTGGCCTTGTTTCCTTTCAATGGCCTTGTTGAGTGATGCTGTGTTTTCCCCAAAATAAGACCCTGTCTTATATTTTTTGAGACCCAGAAATAAGCGCTTGGCCTTATTGCCATGCGCTCAAAAGCCCGATTGGACTTATTATCATGGGATGTCTTATTTTGGGGAAATAGGGTACTTGCAGGTAAATACACTGAAGATAGCTGCTCAGCTTACCTGGGAACAGGTGGAAACACTTGCTGTGTGATCTCCCCTCTGCCTTCACCAGATGGGTTTGCAAATGGCCATCTGAGCCTCAGTTTCCTTTTCTCAGGAATACGGCCTACCAACCCTGCCCTGTCTTGGAGGCCTCTGGGATTAATCACAACTCTGAAGATCTAATTCCCTCATCTCCCCTCCAGGGAGGGGTGTCAGCTCGCTGCAGCAAATTCCTCTTTTTGATGGTTGTCTGCATGATTGCCCCACAATCTGTTCTCAGGCCGTTTGTGGTGATTTGGACACGGTGTTGCTTAGCAAGACAGGGATGACTTACTTAGGGGTTAGGTTGTTTGGAGAAGATGAATTGCCCGCTGTGGTAGTGGCTCTTATTGTTGTAAATTGGGGCAGAAATGACCAAGGCGTTGGTTAAAGGAAGGTGGGTTTCTCGTTCCACCCATGAAATGTGCAGGGATGGAAGCCCATGAGGGGAGTCGTGGTGAGGGGCCTTTTCAGGTGATGATGGGTGGGGAAGGTTACCCAGGAGATCAGGGCCTCTGGTGACTTGTGGATTCATCCCATTTGCCCACCAGATTCTGCAGAGTGTTAGCTGGCACAAATACAGTTATGAATAACGGAGGGACTGGCTTCACGTAGTTGTTGAAAATTTCTCTGTATGCATAATTAGGCTTGATGACTAACAGTTTGGATGCATTTGCTTTTTCCTTGAGATGAGAGAGAAATCTTCTTTTCGTGGCGTTAACCCAGCAATGATGGGCACGGGGGAACCGGCTGTTGAGGCAGAGAGAGCAGAAGGGTCCTTGGTGCTCTCTGAGCTGGCTTCTTTTCTTGCAGACCTTTCATGACCCTAACTAGGTAACATCATCAGTGCTGGTAGTGACTACTGCTGGTAGCACTGATGACGTTCCCTAGTTGGGTCACGAAACATCTGCAAGAAAACAAGCCAGCTCAGAGAGCACCAAGGAACCCTCATTTCAGCCCTGAGCTACAGATGTTCTCCGTTAGAGTAGAAGCTGCAGGGCAGTTTCACCCACCAGAAACCGTAGCTGGGAAGACACACTCTTGAGTAGAGGTGGAGCAATGAGCCCAGAGAGTGTGCCAGGCCGCAGGGCGCAGGGAAGTACGTGGGAAGAAGCGGCTTTCAGGGTCGCAAGCCAGGAGCCCCTCAAATGAAAGTTCTCCCCTTGCTGATTTTAATCCTGGAAGGAGCAGAGGGGCCGTGAGGGAGCCCCACTTCTTCTCCAGCCTAACACGAAGCCACCCTTCCTTTCCCCTCTTGCCCTTTGCAGGATGAGATGTCGACCTTTTTCCAGTTTGGGGCATCCATCCAACAGGAGGCCATCATCATGCTGAAGTTCATGCAGTACTACGACTGGCACATATTCTCCGTGGTGACCAGCATTTTCCCTGGCTACCGGGACTTCATTAGCTTCGTCAAGTACACCGTGGAGAACAGTTTTGTTGGCTGGGACATGCAAAACGTGGTCACCCTTGACGCGGCCATTGGAGATGCCAGGTCCACAATTCAGCTGAAGAAGATCCACTCCTCGGTCATCCTGCTCTACTGCTCCACGGACGAGGCCATCTACATCTTGGATGAAGCCCGTTCCTTGGGCTTGACCGGCTATGACTTTTTCTGGATTGTCCCCAGCTTGGTCAGTGGGAACATAGAAACCCCACCTGACAATTTTCCAGCAGGGCTGATTTCAGTGGCCTATGATGGATGGGACTACAGTTTGGATGCTCGGATCCGGGACGGACTTGGGATTATTACAACGGCGGCTGCAACCATGCTGGAGAAATATTCCTTCATCCCCGAGGCCAAGACCAGTTGCTACGGGCAGTCGGAGTACAACGAACGGCCATCTCACATGCTTCACAAGTAAGGCTTCTTTTGTTCTTTAAAGCCCTGGGAAATAAAACAATCGGTTTTTGAGAGGTTGAGCGATGCTTGTCTGTGTCGACTAGGGGCACTCTTCGTCCACGCAGGGAAGCGTTTGTAGAAGGCCGAAGGCCGAAGCCCTCAGCACTTGCCTCCAGTGGCCTTGTAGGTCAGGCGGTCTTATGTTGGCTGGGGCAGGGAGGAAGGGAACTAACCCAATTAGGCTGGTTAATTTAGCCAGGAAACATCCTGAAGAATCTGGTGGGTTGTTGACAGCTGGTTCAAGGGAGCCGGGGTGGCTGCAGGCAGCTCCTTCTATGCAAGGACATGGAGCTCATCCGAGGCTGGCCAGCAGAGGAAATTCAGGCTGCTTGTCTCATCTGCCTGTGGCTGAAAAGCCAGATTCCATTCGTAAGGCCTTGAGCCAGGAGGAGCCAGGATGTCACTGGATGCAGAACGGGTGGCTACCCTCGGATAAATGGCTTTGAACTGACCTTTGCCCTCTGTCCCAGTCAGTACAGGCTGTCTTTCGGGGGTGGCCCGTTTGTCTCGGTCAGTGCTCATGCCCTAAACCCTCCCCAGGCTCCTTTGCTGTCTTTACCAGCGGCTCCAGGCCGAGAACATTAAGCAACGCAAGTAGGTGCCAGAGCCCAGAGCTCCTTGGCCAGGCTGCCTCGGTGGAGGAGCGAGGACAAGTGACCTTGGAAGGAGGGTGGCTTTAAGAAGGGGAGGGCCGAGAGCCGAGAAGGGTCAGATTAATATTCAGAAACCATTCCGCAGGAATCCTGGAGATACAGCCTCCAACCTTGGCTGTTGTAACCTGAATACAAATAAGAGGCAGGTTTGAAAAACAGTCCTTACTATTAGAACTGTTCCGGGGACAGGGCTGCCTTTATTTGTATGTTCCCTTCTTTAATGGCCAGTGGCTTTTCCCCCTCTTGATGTTTGGGGTCTTCTTTGTGGTTGTAGATGAAGCCCAGAAATGGCCCATCTCTGCAGATATGAAATAAGCACGGAGGAATAATGGTTTGGCGAACAGCTGCATCTGTGCTAATGCAGATACCGATCCCCCCCAAATCCCTCTCCCCTTTTCCCAGGGGGCACCTCTCAGCAGCCTCTCGCCTTCATCTCTGCAGAATGCCGGATATTGATCACACTTTTCCCAAATGTTGTCCGCTTTGGGCAACACAAATCATGAATATGGATACAGTCACCCATGGACTGGCACTGATAGTTTTGCAGCCAGAAGGCTAGAGATTCACTTTAGGAGTAAGGGAAATCTGACTCTTTCCTCCCCTGTGGTGGCTCCCACCCTCCACGAAAGCATTGAGCCAAATGCTGATCTCCAGCCTCCCTCAGGAAGCTGGGATTTGCTTCCATTGCTACATCCTTCTGTTCTAAGGATGGGGGTGGGGGTGGGTGGGCACCAAATCACTGGCTGGACTCCCAACCCGTTGCTGATACTGTCCTGATCCCAAGGCCACAATCCTGCCCAATCTGGCCGCTTGCTGAGGTCTCCTCCAGCTCTGCTTAGCAGCCACCAAGGAAGGAAGCAGATCAACGGGCAGCTGTCCTTGGTGCTGCAGGCAGCAGCCGAACCTCCTGATGCAGCTGCAGTTTCTCCTTCGGGAGCCACCACCTAAGCCACGAATGAAGCTCCTTGACCAACTCCTCCACCCTTCCTGATGGCCTTGGCCCTCTGAGCCACATGGTTGTCTTGCCTTGTCCCCCACCCGCACCCAAAACTTTACTTTTGCAGAGTGAAGGCCTCCAGGCAAAGGTGTATAGACTTGGGTGATGTCTCTAGGCATACCAATCCTGGTGAAGAGGGCCTTTTCCGGGTTCTGAAAAGCCCAGGGCCACCATGTCCCCCTGAGCCCCCCCCTCCTGTTCTTGCTGCTGTCAATGCAGCATTTTTCCTCTTTGCTTCCTGTGCCCATTGAAGCCATGGCCTTGCAGGAGAGAGAGAGAGGCGCTGGAGTGTGTGTGCTTGTCATTCCTGTGATGCGGCTGCCTTTGTTAACTGTTACCAGCCTGCACGGCCCTTTACACACAAAACGCCCCCTTCAAATGGAACACTATCCTGTTTGCACATCCTACTGTCAGACAACCCCCTGCAGCCGAGGAAGGCAGGCAAGGAGCCCAGAAGCAACAGCCAGGATGGGGCTGGATTGACTTCCCTGCTCCCTTCTCGCTTGGCTACGGGTTTAAGGCGCAAGCTTCCGAACCCTAACTTACCTGGGAGCTTCCAAAGACTTTATGGAAAAGCAATTTGGAAGGGGAGGAAGTTGTGAATTAAGGGCAGAAAAACAGAAGGGGAAGAGCCTTTTAGGGACCAGGAGAGATGGAGAGGGGGGAAGGGGTTGAGTCTTATAGCGTCATGGCCAACTCGCCATGGGACAAGAGTTAACACTAATATCAAAGAAATGGTGGAATAGGATCATTAATGAAAGGATGCAAAAGGAGGGACAGAATGAAATGTGAATGACACAAATTAAAATAAATTTAAATTTATTTTAAATAATTAAACTGAATTGTTAAATTGCTCTGTGGTGAGTTGTCCTGCAGTGAGTTGGCTCCGGCGAGTTCTCCCATTGGAGGGATCAACAATAGAAGTTTCTTTTGTGTTATTTTGTTTAATAACGGTTTCTGTCGAGTGAAGCTCAGGTGTTAGGAACAGCATGGAAACAGCTTGCTACAGAAAACTAGAGTTTTCCAATTTCCTACTCTAACCTGTTGGGATTTTCTGGTGTCCCCCATCCAGCTTAAATTATTCTGGAAGCACCAGGATCTGTCTGTCTGTCTGAGCCTGTGTCGTCTTTCTGTTTCCAAGACGGGTGGAAGGGCAAAGAGTGTGATAATCACATTATTGGAAGATCCTGCTTCCTCCTGCCTGAGATTTTAAAGCTGGAACCAGGGACTCCTCTTTAGACACCTGGTTCTTGAGTGTTCCTCATGACTCTTGGCCTAGATTGCATTGATTTAATCTGAGTAGCATTCGCGGATTGAAGAGCCAAGAAGCGGATGCCAACAAGGCTGCGTATCAGAAGTGGACCAAACTGACATTCTAAGTTGAAGCCCTCCATTATGGCAAAGGAGCTCTCAGCCATTCCCTGGAGAAGGGGAAGCTGTAGCTCATTTCCTTGATTAGACGGTTGAGCTGAGGCCTGGAGGGTTGAAAGGACTGATGTACAATTAGAGAGCATTGTAATGGGTGTGTGTGCATGTGTGGGAGTAAAGAGAGTGAGGCCAGTTGCTTGGCCTTCCTTCCCAGTTCCTCCCAGTGCTTTAATCCCTCCCTTCCTTTTGGCTGGAACAGAAATGGGGGCTGGGACTTCATCTTCTTCCCAGTCATGAACTTGCTTGGTGGAAACGTGTCTGATTTGCTGCCTATTGGTCATGAGAGCCGTATATATTTTCCAGCAGAAGGGACAAACTCTCCCCGAGTGGGCAGGAGTGAAACCTGAGAGGGAGATGACTGGGCCTCTTCCAAAGCTATCTGATTGCCCCTTATGGGAAACCGGCTGGGCATCTGCAGCAACCCTGGGAAGGGGTTGGGCCCAGGGGGCCTGGGGCATCTTCCTGAGCTGCCCTCCTAGCTGGCAGGGACCAGAAAGGGGAGAGAGGGCAGCCTTGTGCAGAGGAGGGCTTCTTCAGGGAGATCTCTACTTGGACTTCGAGCAAAGCAGCTGCAGCCGCCAGAGTCCCACCACCACCAAAACACCGGTGACCATGCCAGCTTAACAGCCAGAGGCCTTTCCTTCTCCCAGCTGTCCGGCTTCAGGGTTTTGGCTGGGCTCCAAGAGGAGGTTTGGTGGTTTGCAAGTAAGGTGTTGGTTGGGTGTTTTTTCCCCGTTATGAAGAGGAGGAAATTTTGGACCAGAACAGGCAGGGCTGGTGGAAGACATCCTGCACCAAGGGTGGAACCTGGAAATGTGTTCCCTCCCGGTTAATGCATCCTTAGTGCCATTGATAGAGCTTTCCACAACTCCTCTTTCTTCTGCATTCCTGAATGGAGGGTGGTGTGGAGGATGGATGCCCCCGTCTCTGGATTAGACTCGTTGCTTCCTCCAGCTCGGTTTTGTCCCCCTCCGTTTCCACTCAGCAAGTGGTCAGGGTGTAACAAAATGATGAGAAGTTAAAAGCGTGAATTAAACTGATGATTGAAACCAATTGAGGGTTAAAGGCCTGATGCCTCTTTGCAGAGCGAAGGGGGAAGGAGCAGGGAGCTCCTGTGGGGTGTGTGTGTGTGTGTGTATTTGTGATCCTGGGAACAAAGCAGCAGCGGGCCCCTTGCAGGGGTGAGGCAGGTGTAAGACCCACTGCAGACCTTTTGAGGCAGGCATTGTGGGATCCACCGGCTTTTAGGCTGCTTGCCAGCCTCCTCTGCTGCATTCTGCATCGGTTGCCACTTCTGGGGCCTCCCCAGTTGCAGGGACCAAGATGGCATCAGGCAGTCAAGCAAACCCAGTTTATGGCGCATTTCTCTTGGTCCAGCCTCCCTCCGCCCGTTGCTGTCCTCCTGCGTGTTTCAGGAGGGTGGTGAGCGGTGGAATTCCTCTGAGACGACGTTTAGCACCTCAAGTGTTGTGCCCCTCCAGCGTAAGGAAGTTGTTTCCACGCAGTATTTTTTACTTGCTTCTTAAGTGCCGTTGCAATGTTTGTGAGTGTGGTCGTTGTGCACTCTACACCAGAGTATATCGCACACGCACGCAGCTGTAATATTGTGTTGACTGCCCTGCCAGCACGGTGCTTTCAGGTTGTTACTTCCAAAGGTGAAGTTTCACTAAAACGGGCTCATTCCCACATTATCCCTGTTCTTGTTTTACCTTGTTGCGTATTTTATCCCTTGGGACGATAATTTTTCACCGGTTTCGTGGCAGAGGGGGTCCCCGCGCATCTGCAAGCCAGAATGGACCCTCGAATTGGACCGAGTTTGCAAGTGTCCCTCTCTGCTTTCCAGGGAGGGCTCAAGCCGGATGGGCTCCTGGCCGGTTTCCAGCCACCGAACTGGCCGGGCTGGAGAGGTCCTGTTTTCCCCACTATTTTCACAGCTGGCCACAAGGTGGCCCCCTTGCGTTGCCCAACCGCCTCTGAAATAAACCCCCTTCTAATAATTGCATTTATGAGCAAGGTGAGCGGTTTTTTAAAAAAAGAACCCCATTCCTTCCACCTATCTGATGTCCCTCTCCGAGATAGGCTGACCGGGTCTGTGTGTCCAACTCTCTCCGCAGCTTCCTCCACTGCAGCCCTCAGACGGAACCCAGCAGCCTCAGGCCAAGACAGCTGCCCACTGGGTCCCAGTAGGTTTTGTCTTCCTGTTTAAAGGATGTGTTTTGAAGGCAGCCTTAAAAGTCCATTTAAAAGCAGACGTCCGTAAATGGTCACCTAGGGATGAGTGCAGAGGATTGAGCGGCCTTTCCTTCCTGGCGCCTCTTCCTGTCATGGTCTCCCAGCTTCCTTCCGGCATCGGTTCCCCCTTGCCAGTCCCTTCTAGGTCCACCCTTGGATAGGAAGCAGAGGCCACTCTCTTAATGGGACTCATGGCTAGGCATGCGTAGGATGGATTGGATCCCGGATCCTAAAAAATGGGTTTTTCACAACGAAGGGAGGATTTATAGCATATGTTTCATCGGAGTTAATCCAGTGACTGAATTAGCTTGCTCATTAACTGCTGGACAGCTCATTAATTTCTCTTTGAACATTTCGTTTCTTTCAAGGTTTATGATGAACGTGACTTGGAAAGGCAGAGACTTATCCTTCACCACAGATGGCTACCAGGCCCAGCCGCGGCTCGTGGTCACCGTCCTAAATGAGAGCCGGGCCTGGGAGAAGGTAACCGGGAGGGCTGGGCCAGCAGAGAGAGGAGGGGGTTGTTTTGCAAAGCCAGCACTTCCACTCGGGCAATGAGGGGTGTGTGTGTCTGTGAGTGCAGCCGCCTTCAGAGTTTGTTCAGGGGTGCCTTTCCCCTCCTAGGGACTGTTGGTGGGACAAAGGCTTTGATTAAAAGGTGGCGTTATACCTAAAGTGTCCCTCTCCTTCTTGGGAGAGGCAGACCCTCCATTTGGACATCCAAGGAGGCCCAAACTGGACCCCCAAGGGTCTTGGGCAGGAAACGATCCAGAATCTGTGATCCCGCAGAGCTGCTGGGAGGCAGAGTCTACAGTGCTGACACATGGAGAGCGAGACCGGATCTCCAACCAACCAGCTTTGCAGAGGGCCCCTGAAGCCCCCTGGTTCAGCGGTGGCAGGTGGGCTTGGCCTGCAGCTTGGAGACCCTTGTTTTCAAAGAGCTCAGAGGGTCCAAAGCTTCCCCTGCCTCCCACCTGGGAGAAATCTTGACTAATCAGATCAGGTGGAGCTGGATTGGTTTAGGGAGGCTGGCCCTAACCCTGAAAAATAGTTTAAAAAAGGGGTGCTGATCGATGCAGGCTTATTTCCCTGCCTGGATGCAGCTGCAGAATCAGTTTAACTAGAAAGGCGACAGATCTCACCCTGGTGGGGAAAAGCAGGCTCTGTTTAGGCTTTTTCATCTTTCGATTTGCAAAGTAGGATCGGCAAAGTTTTCAAACTGAAGGTGTCTTGAAATTGGGGGCTTTCCTGTGTAGGTGAGGAATACCTGGTCTGGTGTAAAGTAACGCCAGGCCTACACAGTAGACCAGGCTAAGAACCAACGCTACGTGGCTCAGTGCTACTCTTATTGTAAAGCTATAGTAAGAAAATCTTACATCGCTGAATGCGCCTCCCCCTGCCTGCCTTTTTCTTCACGTGAACGAAGGAGGGCCTTGTCTGAGGTATTTGCTCACCTTGCTTTCATGGCCTGGACTCAGATCCCCCTTCTCTGACCGTCGAGGCTGTTCTTCCTTCTGTCCTGCAAGGCCCTTCCCTCCCCCCTCTCCCCCCTTCTTTCCTTCTGATGACTTCACCTGCATTTCTTCTTCTTATGAAGGTCCATAACATGGAAGGCTCTGGGTGTGTGCTTGTGTTTGGGTGCGGGTGCAACCTTTTGCCTCTTGCTGTAGCCCCCTGAATGTATGGCATTGTCGTGTGTGTGTGTGTGTGTGTGTGTGTGTGTGTTAGTCTACTTGAACACTGCAAACTGGAGACCTGAAGGGTCCATCTGGGTGAGAGTTTCTGGCTGGGCAGTCAAGCAAACAGACTCCAATTGTAGTCTGAGGTTCCTGGATTTAAAGCCGAGAGCATTTTGTCCTGGAGAAATCCTTTGACATCTTGATGGTGTCTGTGACTCCAGCAAGAATTCCTGGTCGATATGCGAGCACTTCTGTGTCTCAGAGAATTCATCCCTGCAGCCTGGCTGCCTGCGCTGTGATCTGAAAAAACGAAACAGAGCTGAATTTGTCTCCGCAAAGAGGAGGGGGGGAGGGGAGCAGGCAGGGTCACTTCCATCCCTTTCTCCCCTTCTCCTCCAGTGGTTCTTTGCCCAACTTCACCAGGGCTTCTCGCCCCACTGAAGGGCCATTTGAACCTGGAGTGAATGTCAAGATTTTCCGTCAGAGCAGCCGAACGTCAGAGCGCACAAATTCAGAGGAAGGGCAATTCTTGGTGCTATTGAGCTGAAGTGGGGGGGGGGGCAGGAAAGGGGGTCAGTGGG
>JANHZT010003225.1:78602-91070 GCA_032468215.1 Stegonotus admiraltiensis | reverse complement strand
AGGGGAGGATTTTAAGGAAAGAGCTTTATACAGCCCCACTGGCCAAAACGGGTTTTATTCCAGGACCCCAAAGCTGCCAGTTTATCTTGAATGTTCATGTATTCAGCAGCAGAGCACCTTGGGCAGATCTTCCCAATTAATTAGGCTGCTTCACTAAGTGTAATTAGCATTCTGAATGAAGTAACTTGTCCCTGAGAACGCAAACTGGTTGGGGTTTGTTTTTAACACTTTCACCGGTGGGTTCCTACTTCCAAATAAGTTGGTTTAAATGCAAGTTGTTTAAACTCAGAGCAGTGTCTGGGTTGATGGCCTTTAATTGGTTAATTGACTCTGCGGTTCTGTTCTTGTCAAAAATTATACAGAAATAATTGGCTGGAGCTACTCAGCTGTATAGCTAATTATCCCAGAACAAGGAAGGAAGACTTCAAGCATTGTGTCACTCAAACAGAACCCGCCTTTTCTGCTGGTTTGAGGAATTTCTTAGGATGTAGCCGGCACCTGCGTGGTGGGTGACTTGATGGGTTCCTCCCACCCACTCAGCCTGGCCTCTGTTGAGAGAGGCGGCCAAACCACCAAAAAAACAGAGTGGCTTGTTAGGAGCGATTATGTTGTTAGGTAGCTAGTTACTTCTGAGTACAGGTGTTACTACTCAGAAATTCTTGAAGATGGACAATGTGGGGGAAGAGATTTCTTTCCTCCTGGACTCTCCATCTAACGGTACCTGATTTCTGATTCCCTCTCGGTTTAGTTCTCTAGATGGTCATTGTGAAGAGTCAGTTTACTTAAGTTGAGCGCCCCCTCATAACGAAAACTCTGCACCAAGCTTACAAGGATACAGTCGCCCCCCCCGCCCCCTGCTGTTTAAAAATCCAGGTTTTTAATGTGCATTAAATTCAAACGATGCCTCCAAGAGTGCCACATAGGAAGTGTTTTCCCCTAGTACCTCCGAAGAATTGGAGACTGAAGCCAGCCTCTCTTTCCCGTTGCTTCCCCTGCAGGGTATCTACAGTTGCATCCATGGGGTCCACATTGAGGAGAAGAAAAAGTCTCCCCACTTCACCCTGACCAGTTCTCAGACCAACATGCTGAAGCTCCTGCAGACAGCCAAGAATATGACCAACGTGAACCCTGGGCGGATCAATTCCCCGCAAAGAGCAGCTGAATTCATCCGCCGTGGATCGTTGATGATGGACCTGATGATGGAAAAGGGCAGTTTCATCTTCTCGGACAGCAGCCGCCCTCTGACCCCCAAGGAGAACATCTTCAGCGACAACACGAACGAGCTGCAGACCTTCCCTGCCAACCGCCACCCGGATAATCTCAACAACTACGTCTTCCAAGGGCCGCACCCCCTCACGCTGCACGAGTCCAACCCGAACACGGTGGAGGTGGCCATGGCAACCGAGGCCAAGGAGAGCTCCCGCCCGAGGCAGCTGTGGAGGAAATCGCTGGAATCTCTGCGCCAAGACTCCCTCCGGCAGAGTCACGGTTCTCAGAGGGAGGATGGCACGGGGGAAAGCCGGCGCCACTCCTTGAAAGGCCCCAGGTACCTCCCTGAAGACACCCACTCGGACGTCTCCGACTCCCCCAGCAGAGCCACCGGCCACACGGAGGGGGAGAGCAACAGCAAACTCACCAAGACCAAGGACAACGCCAAGAAGAGGCCTGCATCGAAGTATCCTAAGGATTGCAGCGAGGTGGAGCTGACCTATCTGAAGAGCAAGCAGTCCTTACCCCGGGACAAAATCTACGTCATCGAGGCAGACAAACAGCACAGTTTCCACCTCGATGTTTCCCCAGAATATGTGGAGAACATTATCCTTCCTGAGTCGGCTGACTTTTCCAACCTTTATCAGGATCGCAACAACAGCTACCGGGCCCCCGAGCAAAGCAACCAAATCCCCTTGACCAACGAGGAAAGTCTTCCAAGTAACGGCCAGTACAAGCTCTACCCAAAGCACTACGGCACGAAAGACAAAAATGTGGCCTACGGCGAAGCGAATGAGCGATACCGGCAGAAGGCCACGCACTGCCGGAGTTGCCTGACCAGCCTGCCCAGTTATGCGGGGCACTACTTGAGCCGCTCACCCTACCGGTGCGGTGCCTGCGTGCGGATGGGCAGCCTCTATGACATCGAGGAGGGCCAGATGCTGCAGAGCCCTGCCAACTCCGGGCCCCGGGAAGAACCGTGCCAGCAGGACTGGGCCCAGGCGGAGAAGAGCCAGCCGCCCCGGAAGAGCAAGTTGCAAATCAGCAGGCAGCGTTCGTTCGACAACCTCTTCAGTAAGCATCGGGACGGCAACGGGGGCAGAACAGCCCGCAGCATCAGCCTGAAAGAGAAGGAGAGGCTTCTGGAAGGGGGGCCCTACGCCACCCTCTTCAGGGCTCCCCAAAGCAAACACTCGAGCGGCAAGCTCCCGCTCTTCTCACGCACGTTGGACGATGGCAAGAGGATCAAGTCGCTGTACCTGGAGTGCTCGGCAGAGAACCCTTTTCTGCGTTCTTACTGTGACGACCAGCACTTGGTCCTGGCACCGAGTCCCACCGGCCTGCACAGACAGCCGGCCTATGACAGCGTCTCCAGGTCGTCGGTCAAATCGGCAACCTCGTACTGTTCCAGAGATGGCCGGGTCCACAACGACGCATGGGTTTTGGAGCACGGGATGCCTTACGTGGCCACTCAGAACAGCCTGTACTCTGCTCCACGAGGGTTAAACTCCTGCAGCGACAGACGGGTCTATAAGAAGATCCCCAGCCTGGAGTCGGACGTGTAGCCCTGACCTCCAGGGGGACGTAGTTGCCAGAGGCCAAAGTGGGCGGCCCTTAGCAGAGCGTTGGAGGAGGGGGAAGAGACCGGTTGCCTTGCGTATTCCCATTCCCATGTGCTCAGTTCCACCAGAAAGAAGGAGCAGGAAGAGGCCGTGGGAAGGGACAGCCCACTCCCCAGGGGCCACTGCGCAGACTACACTACCCATAGT
Source organism: Stegonotus admiraltiensis (assembly GCA_032468215.1). Classification (NCBI taxonomy): domain Eukaryota; kingdom Metazoa; phylum Chordata; class Lepidosauria; order Squamata; family Colubridae; genus Stegonotus; species Stegonotus admiraltiensis. The sequence goes on along the minus strand of JANHZT010003225.1, from coordinate 88,092 downwards.
TCTGTCTCCCCCCTCCCCCCGTCCATTAAGTTTGGTGAAAAATCTCTTCTGCCCCAAGCAGAGTTCCAGTTCTTGATCCAAAGGAATAGCCATGCAAAGGAAGGCCGATCTGTAGAGCAGATCTGCCCCCCTCCCCTCCAGGGGACACGAGTGGCCACCATGGATGGTCACTGCATTGGGAAAAAGCTGCGCCCCCGGTTGGCAACTATGTTGTTTTTCTACCAGGATGGTTCTTTTGCCCCGTCGGTTGGACTCCGTCCTCCTAGCACTTTCGCCCTCTGTAATTCTGCCCTCCCAAAATTTTATTTTTTAATGGAAAATAAGCAATATGGTATGCATGTACTTTGACACAGAACAAAAGCTAAACAAAACAAAAAGCAAGTTTAAGAATGCATTTGCACACTTACCGTGGTAAGACTAATCCAAGAGATTAGAAAGATAGTCCTTTTTTAAACAAACTACTATTGCTATAGCTCTATGATTTAGCCTCATATTTATTTTTAAACACAGACAAAAGAAAGCAAAAAACAAAACAAAAAAACCCCCCAAACCTCAGGGCCCATGAATGGAATCAATATTGTCTTCATCTGTCTCTGTCTTGCAGAGAGCCAGCTGCAATTCACCCTGGACTCCTCTTCCTCCTCCTCCTCCTCCTCCTCCAGACCTCATGGCAAGGAAGGACACTGCTGAGGTGGGTCACCGGCTCCACATTGGGCCTTCAGCCAGGAAGAGGGGTCTGGGGGCTTGTCTCAGGAAAGGAGGGCCAGTGACCCCCTCCTGCTCCTGTCTAAGGGAGAGATCCTGTAGTGGCCGGGTGCCCTGGGAGAGGTTGGTGGGGTCTTCTTGGACCAACTGCCAATCTGGAGAAGGCCCTGGGCCTAGGCATCCAGCAGCCCAGACAGGAACCAGATGCAGGAAGGTCTCTGTGGCAGAGATGATCCCGGTGGAGGGTCTGGAAGCCTGGGATTTACTCTCGTATTTCTTCCGAAGTAGAGCCAATTGGGTATCCCCCAAATTAGCACGTGAGAAACCCCCGCCCCCCATCACTTGTTCTTTTGGGTGATGCTAAGCGTTGGTTTGCACATTTCTGTCCCCACAACTTCCTTCTTCCTGATCCTGTGGGTTTCACGTTACACAGGAAGTGAGCAGGCGGTCCAGGACTTTCCTTGGCAAGGAAGAGAAGGGGAAAGCCTTTGTCCAGTTGGATCCTCTGTGAGATGTTGCACCACCAGGTGTTGTGGGATCAGGGCAGTGGAAAGGACCCCGGGGGCTCTTGAGGTGGGAGTTGGGGATGAAGGGAGCCACCAGCAAGGGAGGCTCATCCCAATTGCTGCATTGGGCTCTGAGGCTCATGGAGCGAGAGGAGCCGTTTCTGGGAGATTGTCCCCTGATGGTGGAAGTCATGGCCTTTTGCTGCAGGTTTTGAAAAGCCGGGCATTGTTTGCACTTTAGGGACAGACCTGGATAGGAAGGAAGCAGGGCTGCTGTTACGGGAAGCAGCGCTCGAGTCTCAAAGGAATCTTGTTGGTTGCTGTGGGAATGATAAGAGTAGATCCCAATATGGTCACAGCGTCTAGGGAAAACTCTTCCCTCGAGTGGAAGACCATCCTTCCAGTGAAAAGCAGGGGGCTCAGGGGCTGAGTGGTTTGAAGGCTTTAGAACCCCTGCTTGTAAACAATGGAGCTTCAGCCTGACAACCAACCTTGTCATGTCTGGAGACACCCTTGGTCCCTCTTCTTTCTTTGGTGAGACAAATTCGGAGCAGAACCCCTAAACAAGAGGAGGTGCTGGAATCCTCATCGGCCCCAGGGGTCAGGCCTGTGGGATGTTGGTTTCTGTGCCCCATCGCTTTTATTTCACAGCTCATTCTGCAGCTCAGTTAGTTTGCTGAAACTGCGCTGCCCAACTCCACACCTAGAAGCTCCTCATCCCTGTGGAAGGAGAGCATTTTTCAGTTTTAGTGCAAGGGGCAGATGCGTCTGCACAGCACGTGGACCTCATAATCTTAACTCCACATCCAAGGTTTCCATGTGTTTGCGTCTCAATGGTGGTATCTCAGGGCTTAATAGTGTCTGTCTTCTTGTCTACTCACCCTGATTCAAAATACACACAGACAGGCACTTCCATTAAAACAGCTGCAACTTATAATGTTGACTGCCCACTTCTTAATCTCCATGGCCAACAGTCCTATCTATGGAACGGACTTCACTGGGAGGAGAATGTCTCATCTAGCTTGGGAGCAGCTCTGTAATAATGAGTTACTTTGTTTTTAGAATATCACGATCATCTGTCTGTATGTTTGGAACCGGTGTCGATTTCTCTAAACGAGTTATTTTAAATGTGTAATATATGCACCTAACTTGCATAACCCTGGAGTAGCAAGGAGAACATCACCCAAGTCTTCCTAAATTAGGGACCCACTCCAGGTTTGGTCTAGGGGTGGATTTACACACTTGCGTTCAAGGCAACCTTATAAAACCTGCACTGTGAATACATGTCAGTTCAACACGGAAAGCAGGAAGAGAAAGCGAAAGGCTCCAGGCCTCCGTTGGCCCTCCTGCTCCAGTGCCAGTTGCAGGGTGGGGGATTCTGGGGCGTATGGAAAAACACGAGGTCTGAAGTAGAGAAGAGGGGTGAGGTTGGGCTGCCAGGGAAGGGTCCCAATCCACTGCTTTTCAGCATCACTGCTGAAGAGACAGACCCAGCAGGAGTCTCCTGCTTGAGCAGTGGGTTGGACTAGAAGACCTTCAAGGTCCCTTCCAACTCCGTTACGCTGAGTGTCTCACTACAGGCAGCCTCAGGTCTCCTGGTGACCTCTTGACCTTCGAGAACCAGTTAGTCCTTCTGGACACGTGGCCTTCAGCTGGCTTTCTCTTCAAGGAAGGTCAGCATTTCGCTGAAGAACATTATAGATTTATTTATTTATTTACCGAATTTATATGGCCGCCCATCTCATGGAAAGTGTCTCTAGGCGGCGTACAACAGATAGATCATCTCAGGGTTGAAACAAAGAAATGGACGGTTGGGAAGCTGCAGTTTTCATGTAGAAACTTCTGCAGTTCCGGAAAGCCATGTTTACATGTTGTTCTCTCTTGGAGGTGGTGGTGGTGGTGAGAGAAATGGGGTGGTCCTCTTGGGCAAGGCAGACTGAAGGTCTGGTCCAACCCACCACCCTTTCCCAGGCTCCTGTTTTGGGAGAAGAGCCTGGGCTTCATCATTTCAAACCATCCATCCTCCCTCAGGCTACCTAAACTCTCGCAGGTGGAATCTCTCCTGGTGAAGCTGTGGTTGTATATTCCGTCTCAATGTCAGTTCTTAAGAAAGAATCCATGTAGGGCCTGGGGCAGAGATTAAGTGGAACCTCCCTGATTCATCCACTAAACATTTCTGTCAAGATCTCCAAAATGTTCCTGGGTGGAAGGATCTCCTTGGTCCTGAATCTTCAGCGAACAGGTCTTTTCAGAGAGAAATCTCCAGTGGGGGGTTTCAGAAAGAAAAACTGCGCCCAGATCCTACATTGGTCTGCTGAAAACACAGCTGGTTGGCTCAGATAACAGCCAAGCATTTGCCTTTTGGAAATCCAATAAGTCTTCTGTTAGATAGTTGTAATATCCTCCCTCCCTCCACACATCCCTCCCCCAAAGTTTCTTTCAAGCACTATTTACTGTTGCATCCTTGAGAAAAGAATTCCTCAGAGGTTCAAGTGTTTGGATGTCAAATTGGTACATCGCACTACACGGGCAGAGAAATCTCCAGCTGGCTCAGTGGTAAATAGAGCATTTTACAGATAAAGTGAGAAGTGCACATAACAACTCCCCGCCCCCCCAAAGGGAAGATTTGGGTAAAGTCATGTGTGTAATTTAATTTTTCAATACTCCATTGCAAATGAATACAAGCCCACATTTGCTAGGGAGTCAATTGTGACCCCCAAAATGCGACCCTCCCCCACAACTGAAAGGAGAAAACCTCCTAGACAGAATAGCCTAACCCTTCATACACAATACTCTCGCTTATACGTGTACTGCTAGGTGCAATCGAAGTACAATTAAGGTGACCACAATGCTTGGGCATTGGCATCTATCAAGCCACCCTCCTCAGCTGGCACCCACCAGATGTGTGAGGCCTGGAGCTCTAAAAATACTAGGGGTCAATTCCTTGCACATCTGGGGAGGGGCTGGGGAGATTACAGAAGAGTTTGCCATTTCGGAATACAATTTGCATAGTGTGTATATGATGGTGAAAAACCAGATCACAAAGAACCGAATGGGAAGCTGGCCAATTCACCATTTCATGTATAAACGTATGGTTGGGTCAATTTAACTCAACACCATCACATTACAACAATTTCTGTGTTGAGTTTTTTTCTGTTAATATTTGAAGGACGTGGACTTCTGGGCAATCTCTTTTGTACCTGCCAAATGGGTTCTTCCAGGAGGTGCCCTCCCAAATTGATACACTCACGAATAACCAATTCATCCCCATGACATCCAAGTTGACCCATTGAGTTCTTTTGTGATTCTGTCCTACACACCCTCTAAATTGTATTAAATAGATACGAAGACTCACTCCTATGACTCGCTTTGTTTCGATCTCTGTGGACCCATGGGTTCTGATGCATTTTTGTCCTTTGGAGCCTGTTCTCAGGGCTTCTGGAGGTGCTTGTCCTACAGCTTGTTCAAGGAAGCATTGAGCAGACACTTCTCCTGGTGAGCATCCTTGTACGATATTCATGTATCCAAGCACCTGCTTGTTGCATTCATGTATTATGCATTTTAGATGTATGTGCACACCAACGTAGGTGTTTAAATACACAGGAAGTCTTTACTGGACTCACTTTACTAAAAGCCAGAATTGATATGGCAGTCCTATCCCTGGAGGCCACCTGGAAGGATCCATTACATGTCCAAATCAATACTCAGTATTGATGTCATCCAGCAGCTAACCTACATTGTGTGAGTTGGCTATCAGAAGTGGAGCATAAGCATTTTCAACACACAAAGCAACAGTTATAGGTTTTAAAACTCAACCATTTTAAAATATGCACCCACACTCAAAGGATCATGAATGAACAATCTGTCCATCCACAATTGTAGACGTCTTTAAAAATCTTACATCGATAGTTGGATCTGCTGGTCTAAAACAGATAACAGGATTCAGGTAAAATTTTGTTTGTTTGTTTCTCTGTTCTGTACACTCAACAGCAGCTTTATCTTCATCTGCATATTTAAACCCAAATGCATGACTAAGCACTTAATACTGTATAAATAATATTTTGAGACATATCTACAAAAACAAACCCACAAATGTTTGCTTTAAACTTTTGTTGATAGAAAAAAAGTATATAATGACTACTATTGTCTTCAAATTGTATTGTATTTTTCATTTTTGTTAATGATAATGAAGAGAAGAGAAAGAAGAGAGAGAATGAGAGAAAGATGCTAAGGGAGTGATGGAACTGAGTGTTTGCCTATGTTGAAATGTACATACCTGTCAGAGAAAACACGTGCCAAGTATAACAAAATGTACAAAATGTAAATACATGAAAAATTTCATTTTTCTAATAAAGATAATTTCTGCCACTTGATACCAAAATAAGGGGCTGGGGAGGGAAGGAGATCTCAGTCACTGTTTTTATAGTGGTTTTCTCCTTCTGTATTCATTGTTGGAGCCCCCAAAATGCCCGAGAATGCTGGGTAAGAAGTCCCAGGGGGTTCCGAGTGATGGGCTGGGCTAATTTGAATATCCTCCGGGTTGATTCTATCATTTCTCCATCTTGTCAAAGCTCAATCTTGACTTGTTCACTAGAGTTGCAGGGAAGAACATGCTGAGATCCTAAGCATGTAAGGTTTGTGTGTGAGCCTATACAATTAGGGAGGTATGGGTCCTGCAAACCCCGGGTCTATCCCCATGAGCCCTGGAAAGGTATTTTCCAGTTCATAACTTCTGGAGGAGTGCTGGGAAGCCAATCAGAGAAGGTCCGAAGGATTTGGGCAGCAGTGATGCCTCCAGCAGAGATGGACTGCAGAGTTCTTAAGTCAGAAAAGGACATCTGGCTGCTCTTGGCTGTGGGCTTTGGGGACACGTAGTGGCTTCATTGAGCCAAGAGAACAGCAAGAAGGATCACTGGTCAAGGGGAGAAGGAATGACAGAAGCTCGATGTTGTGCGATCAGTCTCCTGCCAAGTTTATTATGAATTCTAAAACAATTTCACCAAAAATAACAACAGTAGACTCTAGTGAAGGGAGAGTCGCTTTGTTCTAAGATGTCCATAAAATGCAGCTTCTATTGATTCCTTCGTCTATGGAGATTCTCAGTCATCCAGGTCACGGTTGTCCCAAAGGTGCTTTTTCAAGAGGCAACTGAACTTTCTGGTTTTTCCCCTTGAAAGTGTTTCCCTTCTCATTCAAGAAGCTTCCTCAGTTCTGAACTGAAGAACTGAAGAAGCTGCTTGGATGAGAAGTGAAAAAGCACCTTTGGGACATTAATTCCTGTCTTCTTTCAGATGCTTCTCCAAAAAGTTTGGCCTCCAAGATTTTTTGCTATTAATGGCTGTGTCTACATTCACAAGAAGGACTTCAACAAAAGTTCCTGTTGGATAAATGGTCTCTGCACTTGATCGTGCAGGAAAAAGCCCTCTTGGCCATCCAGCCAGTCCAGTTGTTTTATGTCTCACTGTGGCAAACGCCGGAATGACCTCAAACGGAGCATCGCATCCCATCAAAGCAGATGGCCACGTTCTGCACAAAATCTGAAATAAGCTTGGATATGTTACTGGAGCAGATCTACATATAAAAAGCAACACCTTTTCTGAACTGGCTTTTTTCCATCCAAAGGAGACTTAAACTGACTGTAAACCAACCGCCACAAAGCCAAACAGATTTACACAACAATTCACAGGCTGTTGGCTGCGCTTCATGATTACCAAAATAACCTTTTGCAGAGAAGAAACAGAAAAGGACTAAATTTTCTCTCCAGTGTGGAAAAAAGTGCTTTCCTTGCTGTGTTGATGCAACCCAATAAATCATAATGAGATTTGTGGCTTAATTTGTGCAAACCAATTACTGTGGTTTGCAAATGACATTGTTGCGCTTAGCATGTTGCATAAACTCAGTCTGCTATGGATCATTTTAGAAATGGTATTTAAGAAAACAGGCCACCCTTGAAAAGGAGGAGGAGCTTCGGCCCCAGAGGGTCTTTTGCTGTATTTTAATGATGGTGGAAGCGGTAAAACACAAGCCTGCTCCAAAACGTGCCGACTCCATGGATTCCCCAGCAGTCCAGATGCCAGCTGATCCCCGGAAACGGAGGAAAAATACAGCCATTCAAGGCATTAAATATTCCATTTGCTACTAATGGGAGCCATTGGCTCACTTCCCTCCAGGAGCTGGACCAAGCGGGTCAAGCACAGTAAAAGTTGGACAGTCCAATATGTAGGAGAGAGAGAGAGAAAATATAAATTTTCTTTTACTAAAGCTTTTGTTACAGCAGATACAAAAGTAAAATTCTCTGGAGTTTTTCTGCTTCATCCTGTCTCCGGTCTTAATGAGAAGTTTAGTGTTAACCAATGAGAAGAATCACACCCATTTTTGAGATATAAAAATAGGAACCATTTGGCCAAAGGACAGGACAAATGGCTTTCTCACAATTGGGGAAAAAAAACCCGCCTTTTAAATTAGGCTGCGTGTCGCTGTCCAGGTGCTGAAACACAGAGGACCAAACATTTGAAAATGTAGAAATCATTGTGATGGTATTGTGTTTTATTTTTAATGAGCCGGATTGCAATTCTTGGCAGTTCAGTCCAAAGAGATTTTCTGGTGTTCAGTGACATATGCTCCCTTGCCAATGCTCAGAGCATTGCAGGCGTGTCTGTGGTAAATTTGAACCGAACACTTGCAGAAATGGGGCAGCCGCTTGGGAACCAGGAATCTGGAATGGAAACAAAAAGCAGGTTGGAGATCATCAGGTCCAGCAAGGACAGTCCTACACTGGGACATCTGTTATAGGCTTCAGCCTGGAGGGCCGCTTGGAGCCCTGCTGGACTTGGTGGCTCAAATGACTACACACCTGTCTCCCCCCCAGGAAGCCTAAGACAGGAGGCCATTGTCCCATGGGAAGAAGAGATGACAGGAGCAGTTCCCCAAAGAATTTAATGGGCCCCAGTTCTCTCTGATGGCAAGGAGAAGTCTTACTGTACTTGCTGGCCACCACTAGAGATGGGGTTTGGGTCAATGCAGGGCCACCAATCAAGACAAGGAGCTGAAGAAGAGCTGACCTTACCTGGCCTGCATCAGAGTCTTCACACCAGGCATTGTCTGTGGTGAGAAACCCAAAGTATTCCCTGAAGTGTGCTATGGAGCCCCTCGGATTGGCAAACGCTTCTGGTTCCAGTGGCTTTCCAGAGGGCAGGCGGACATCCTTACCAACCTGGCAGGGCCAGGAAGTCCGCAGAAGTTGAGTTTGATTGACAGAAAAGTTTTCTCTACATCTATTTCTGGGCATTTTCTTGTTAGCTCCATGATCAAAGGGAGTTTGCTAATCCAGCAGTTCTATGCAAGGCGCTGAGACAGACAATGAACCAATCAATGGGATTGTGGGCTAGGAGAGCTTTGCAGCCTGGCAAAGACGCAGCTGCGACTGAACTCGGCAAACGTCTCCTTTTTGCACCTTGGGATTTAATCGCCTGCTCTTTTGAAATAAAGAGGACACATTTAGAGCCTTCTACCTCTGCACGTGTGGCTTTGAAAACAGCTCCGACTCGGAGGCCGAATGAAGGCAACTGAAATGCAGCTTCATCTCCTTCTTTGAATGCCTGAAACTCAATTGGACCCGATAAGATCAGCCCGGAGAACTTTTCAGCTGGGGTTTAATCACCTCTCAAGCAATTTTCCATTACAGGCCTCCGCACCTCCCATTGCGTCCACCCGTGTCCTCCACTATTGTTCTCGGGAGTCATGTAATTCTCTTCGGTCGCAGTTGTGTAATTGTCAAGCTTTCAGCTCCACGTCCTCCCTGATTCATTGGCCTCTTTTGGAGCCCTTCACAATGGGCCTTTGACAGATCGTTTCGTACGGTAACAAAAAGAGCGTCAGCTGCTGAATTAGTTCAGAAGGGCATAAATCCATTTCACACCAAACGAGCAACCTGGAGCAGCTGCTGCTTCAGGAGTTGAGCGCCAGGTGTCTCTGCTAACCCAAAGCCACGTCTGGCCCCAGGACCGACCGGGCTCCCTTTGGCAGCCCTGCTTGGATCTGGAGGGGGAAAGAGTGGACCAGCCCCAACTGTTCACACCAGCAGGAGCAAAAGAGCTGCAGCCTGGAGCCCATTGGAGGCCAGGGAGAGAGACCGTTGCTAGTAAACCTCTTGCCTTTCTTTCTGCCTTGTGTCAAAAACCGGCCTCTCTCTCCCAACAATCCATCCTCCAGACCAGTGGTAGGCAAACTTGGCTCTTTCACACCCTGTGGACTTCAACTCCCAGAATTCCTAAGACAGC